>JAPYYS010002455.1:0-15494 GCA_030522525.1 Campopleginae sp. 14b
TTTTTTCCGATACGAGACAAAATTTGAGTTTTCTCGCGAAATTCGTCGACCCCACGGGGGTGAAAATGAAAGGCTAATTCTCGATGATGCTCTGAGAATAATGAGAAATAAGGTTAAACTTCGACACCGAGCACTCGGTCGACGACGTACTCGTATCTTTTAGGTTCACCCTCCTCCGTACTTTTATCACTACAGCCGGTTTCTTGTTTATCAAGAGAATGAGGACCGTTTGTTTGGGTTGTCGGAGGCGGCCTGATGGCGGCGGCGGCGGCGGCGGTGGCGGTTGCGGCGGCGGCGGCGGCGGCGGTGGCGGTTGCGGCGGCGGCGGCGACGACGACGACGGAGGACGTATCGACGAGACTCGATCGGGGTGAGCAACTTGTCGCCGTTGCCGCCGCCGCCGTTGTTGAAATCTGGCGCATCCCGTGAATGCTCGATCGCGCCGATGTCGAAACGTTGGACCCGCCACCGATCGGCTCCGAAGCGTAACGCCTGTGTTGCACCAAAATCTCCCCCGTACCCGAGTCATCGGTCGATATAACAGGAACGTTGAGATTTATTCTCGTAAAGAATGCCATTTTTTCTCTGAAAAAAGATCAGAAAGAGGAAAGCGTGAAAATTGTAAAATTTGAGAATATGCGAAATATATGAGAAACGTCGACTCACTTGAAGGAAATTATGTCGGGTTTTCCTTTGCCGGCTTTAGTTTTCCTCAGCTTGTATATTTCCTTGGAAGTTTTCTTGAGCATCTTTTCGACTTTTTTGTCCTCGGCGGTTTTACCATTTTTTCCACTCTCGGCCTGTGCCATGAGATTTTGGAATTTATCATCTTCCAAGAGCCAAGTTGCCAAATCGGAATCGCCTTTTTCACGAGCCTCCTCGAGGGTTTGCTTGAGATCACGAAGCCTGTTGAGCTCGTCGTGGAGATTGTTGAGCCTCGCATGTTGAGCCTGAAGATCGAGCTCAAGATCGAGCGAGGTTCTCGCCGTTTGCGGCAAATGATTTGATTTTTTTGTGGCAGTTTTGCAACTGAGCGCCGAGGATGGACGTCGCCAACGCAACGATCGCCTTTCCACCGAATTTCTCTGGAAGGGACCGCCTCGACGATAAAGCGGCATACTGCTGTCGCTGTCGCTGCGATTCAACTGTCGAACCAAAATATTCGTCAAAATCCGTTTTTTTTTTTTTTCTCCCCCCCCCCCCCCGCCACCCAATGGATTTGTACCAACGAGGGCGCGAAGCTTACCCGGCAGATGTAATGATTTCGACTGACGGCGGCGCTCGGCGAAAAGGTCTGACTACGCTTGATGACGATGGAATTTTTATCATCGTGTACGGCACCGGCAACTACACCCGCCGCCGACAGTTTTCGCTGTTTGCCCTGTTCCGGAATAAATATACATTCCGTATTCGTTTCCTTGTCTTGAGTTTGATTCGACTCTTCTTCACCGAGTATTTCCACCTTCTCCTCCTCCTCCTCCTCCTCCTCCTCCTCCTCCTCCTCTTCCGCCGCCTCCGCTTCCGCCTCCTCCTCCTCCTCCTCGCCCTCCTGAGGAACAAAGCAAATTATCAAGACACCGTTATTGGTCGCGTATTATTGGAATCGAAGCGCAAAAAGAGACCCGACGAATACGAACCTCGTGCTCGAGAACATCTTCAAGAACATTATCGTCCATCATAAATTCGACAATAATGCCTTCCTCGTCGCTGTCCTCGCTGCCGGTATCGCTGTCGCGTTCCTCCTCGTCCTCGTCGTCGTCGTCGTCGTCGTCGTCGTCGTCGTCGTCGTCGTCGTCGTCGTCGGGACTACCGAGACACTTGGAGAGTTCCTCGAGTCTGAGGGAAGCGGCGGTGGTTTGCAACTCGTCGGATCCTTGATTTCTCGTCAAGGTAGACGTCTGTGAGCTTATTATGGTGCTCTCGTCACTACTTTCCTCTTTAGTATTTAGCGTCTGAGTAGCCGCTCGGTATACCGATATATCGGACTCTTGTTTATCGTGACGCGAATGTTTGAACATCGATACGGTGCTAGGACCGCTGGTGCTTTCCGAGGTCGACGGTTGCATAAACCGAAACGAGAGTATATTGTACCACTTGACGCTTGGCGATTCCGGATTAAAGTCTGCCAGCGAGACTTGGGCCGAGCCCTGTGTACAAACAACAACGACAATAATGGCTTTGTCACGAAAAGAATGAATGTTTGGCGGAAGAGGGTGGCACTCACCAAGCATTCGTCAGACTCGCCGCTGGTGCACCAGACGTTGACTTGAAGCGTCTTTGTATAAAGTTTATTGAGAGGCACGCCGATGGGAAAGCTTTCGCCAAAAGTTGGTTTACGAAGATCGGTTACCGGCTTGGTACAGCACATTTGATTGAGGCACGGTTGCATCGGTAAAAGAGCAGCCTTAATGTATCTGAAAAGAAATGGACCAATTGGTACTAATTGGGCGTTCCTCGAAGAAAAATTTGTCTTCCGACTCGCTTACTTACACTCGCATGTTGTCGGGTATAAAGAGGGCAGCAAGATTTCTCGCTCTCTCGATGCCGATATGGAGAAGTCCGTCACCCACGGAATATCTGAGTTTTATTTGTACCTGCGCCGTTTCTAGATTCATTTCTCCAAAAGCTAGGGTATCGACCGATTGTATACCGGCGGCGGCGGCGGCGGCGGTCGAATACACCGGAATCACCGGCGACGCTCTCGTCGGAAACGGCAGCGGAAACCGATCGGGTATTGGTACCGGAGCTGGTGGCTCTCGATCTGGTGCCCATCGGCGGTGGAGTTTCGCTGATCGGCGAGAGCGGGGCGGCTTCTTGAGGAAGCGATAACGCCGGCCTTCCCAAGCCGCTACCTTGGGACATGTTGACCGATTGCATTTCTACCGGTGGTTGAGGATTTGTTTTTAATTGACGATCGCCAGATGCCACCGCTGCTGTCAATTGTTCCTGAATAGCCTGCTGACTCTGTCTCAATTCGGCAAGTTTATCCTCCAATTGGCAACGATCCAGATGAGACGCCGACGGTCCCAATAATCTTTGCGGTTGCTGCTGCTGGAGCTGCTGCTGCTGCTGCTGCTGCTGCTGCTGCTGCTGGATGGGTGCATTCTCATACAACGGAGATATCGGAGGACTGACGCTGGACAAGCTCGATCTCGGTGATAGACTAGGTTGGGAACGTCCTGGTGATGGAGTGCCGAGAGTCGATTCGGAGCCACGCAAAAGACGCTCGACTCGCCTATGAAGATCGACCATGTCGACGGGACGTTCGTGCTGTTGAACATTACCGAGGCACTGAGGTCCGCCGTAAATGTCGGTAAAGCTAAGACCGGAACTGAGACTTCCCTTGCTACTGGTAGTACTGAGACTTCCGAGGCTCGAGCTGCTGCTTACCGAGAGCGTACTCGCGCTCAGAGTCTTCAATTGTCCCTCGAGCATGGCCATCGATCTCAGGGCGTCTCTCAATTGTTGCAACAACAATTGTTTTTCTTCGTGAAGCCTTACCCGATCGGTAATGGTTTTGTTGGATAGTTCCATAGCATTTTTAAGATCCTGCTCCAAGCGACGAATTTCCAACTGAATTTTTTTCATATCCTGTTGGCTCCTACGATGCGGCGTTATGCTTCGAAGCTCCCGCAACAATTGTTCCTTTTCTTGAAACAAGAGAAGCTTGTCCTTGTCGCTCTCGGTCTGTCCGGGCGTTACTTTTTCTTCCAAATCGGCCAATTGTTGTTGTATGTGCTGTATTCTTTTTCGCGCCTCGTCGTATTGCAATCTCATTCTGGCCATTTCGGCCAATCTCGTGCCTATTGGGACGAGTTCACCGGACAAATCCGTCTGCGAGGCGGTACTCAATTTTTCTTGGGGCAAACTGAGCGTACTAGCGTCCGGACTACCCTCGCATAGCTGCAACCTCGTCAATTCGTCCTTCAATTGGGCCAACGATTGCATCAATTCGGCCTTTTCCTTTTCTCCCGAGCTCAATGACTTTTGAATATTTCGAAGCTCCGTCATGATTGCTTGGGCCTCCGTTATGTTGTAACAGCCGCCGCCTTGATGCGCGCTCAGCTTCTGTTCGACGCTGCAATCGAACGTTATTATTTAATATAAAATGAGGCCGCGTTATCTCAAGGTTGAAACGTGGGGAGCTCGCGACAAATTTCTTACCTCGCCAGAGTATCGACGCCGCGCTGCGTGCAATTCATTTCCGCCCGTATCTGCTCCAATTCTCGTTTCAATCTTGAAACCCGACTCCTTGCCAGGGCAACGTCGGATTTTAAAAGATCCGGATCGTATTTGGTGCTGAGGGAGCTCGAGCTGGAACACACTTTGATCGAGAGCGAGCGAGCGAACGATCGCGCGTTAGCGAGCAGCTCGAGAGAGAGAGAGAGAGAGAGAGAGAGAGAGAGAGAGAGAGCGCGGGGCAAACGAAACTATATATATATATATATACTTACGACTGGTGCGCGAGGCCCCGAGGGTCGTCAGGGCATTGTTGAGGTGATCATACTCGTCCTGAGCGAGACACAGCCTCTGTTGTTTGACGTCATAGATTTCCTTTTTCGCCTGTAAGACAACGAGAAAAAGTTAAATATTTTCCTTCGCTCCGGCCTAAATCTTTTTCGTTTATCGCGATAATTAGCTTTACGTATAGTTTGGTCAACAATTAATAGCCGATGCAATCTTCGTTGATCAATGGTATGCGCGGTGGGGCGGAATAAAATAATTTAATCTCGCGGTGCGTGCACGTATGTATATGTGTGCCGCGGTGCTGGTCAACCGAGAAGGATAATAATGTGTGAATTATAATGGAGGATCGGATCTCGGTCCGCGGGCAGCTGCTATTCACAGAAAGGTCGAGATCCTCGCGGACGAGTCTCCAAAGGTAAAGACGAAGAGAGAGAGAGAGAGAGAGAGAGAGAAAATAAAGAAGCGACCACCGCGCAAGGTGGGGATAGAAATATCCAAGAGTTCGAGAGAGGGGAGAGATTCTCGGTGGCCGAGTATCGAGGAATGTCCAGCAACGGCAACGAAGGATCCCGAGCTCGGGGGCACGATTCGTTGGTGGAGCGAGCGAGCGAGCACCTCGCGCACGCACACATACGCAACCTCGGGCGATATAAACATATGTGGGTTGAAAAGAGATATTTCCGAGGTTATAGCGGAGAGGATGTTTCAAACTCTTGTTTTACGTGGACACGCACGGGCGTCGATGTAGCAGATAATTGCACCGATGCATTGAATTACATCATGTCTGCGGGATGAAGAATGGAGGAGAAGGAGGTGGGGGAGAGAGAGAGAGAGAGAGAGAGAGAGAGAAAAAAAAAAAAGTAGATAGACGAGGAAACTCAAGGCTGATATAATCCATCACTTTGAATCTCGCTTACGTATTCGCAATAGTAGTAAGAGGCGGTAGCTGCGTCACTATCATCGCGACGATAGCACTGTTCCCAGTAAAATCTCTGTATTTGTTCGTCGTTTTCGTAATCGTTTTGGTAACACATTCTCATACGATATCGTGACACGACGTTTTCGTATATTTGTTCGTCTTTATAATGCTCCGACGGTTGGTCCTGTTTTTGTTGGTGCTGCTGCCGATGGGGGCGTTTCGAACGAGAATGCTGATCGGATTGTTTGGCATATTGCCATTGAGGAAATTGATCTTGAAGAAATTGAGACTGATGATAATTGATGTGGGTCAAATTCCTCTGATCCAATAACCTCTGATGCTGGGCTTGAAGTATTTGTTTGTGACGGTGGTGAGCGGCCGCTTGTTGCTGCGATTGCTGTTGCTGCAATTGTCGTTGTTGTTGCTTGTTGTGGTGTTTTCTGGCGTAACTCTGATCATAATCGTCGAGGTACGAAGAATACTGTTGGGCCGGTACGAGTACGCACAGCGTATACTGACGATCCATACCGCCTTCAATTTATAGATTTTTTCTATTTTCTCAGTCGCTCTCTCTCACTCACTCTGGCTGCCCGGGGCAAACTCGAGATGACGCGAGATGTATTTTATAATGGCGGCAAGTCGAAAGGGCGCGCTCCCGTACGAAAATCGGGCTATCCGTGGTTCGCCGCCGTGTGGCTGCGGCTCGCAAGAAACGTAAACGCCGCGCGTTCGTACCGCGGGATCACCTCATCTTGGCGAAGGCCTCCTCCAGACTGGTCGGTTACGGGGCCCGAAATTCCGATCCCCACCTTCTACTACTACTACTACTGGCCCGCTGCCGCTGCCGCTGCCGCTGCCGCTGCCGCTCCCTTTTTTTTCACCACTTGTTTTCCTTCGCGGACTTTGTCCACCTCTTGCTCTTTCCTCATCCGCGCCCTTCCTTCTATCCTCTTTTAGCGAGCTATATATGCACCACACCGCCGAGGAGACGCCCGCCTCGTGTGTGTGCAATTTTGCCCTCGCTCTTGCCTGCCCGCTGCTTCAAACTTTAATCCTTCCTTCCTCGCTTCTCGTTCCGCCGCGTCTCTGTCTCTATCAGAAGCGCAGGAAGAGAGGAGGCAAAAGCGTTCTCGCGGCCCGAGCCGACTGCCTTCCTCTCGCTCGCTCCAATCGCGCGCAGCATAAAAAGGCGGGCCACGGCTCGAGAATCTTGCCCCCGTCGGCCCCGTCGCCACCGGTCGGCCCGTCAGGAGCGTAACGACGCAAATGCCCCTTTGTTACCACTTTTTCCTCGGGGCTAAAATTCGAGGAATGCGCGCTTTTCCGGTGTGGCGAATATTCGTTGCGTGTAATCGCGCGGGGGAAAGAGAAAAAAAAAAAAAAAACAAAAAAAACCAAGGACGAGAGAATAATTGGCATTAGGCGGGCGCGATGAGGGCCGAATTAAAAATAATACGAGGATGGTGTGGTGACGTACGTCGATCCGGGTCGGTGAAAGCTGAGGGAGAAGCGTGCGACAGCGGCAGCGAGAAAAGAAGGGAAAAAAAGCCGGGAAGGCGCGTGCATTTGGTACATATATAGAGGGAATAAATGATGAGATATAGAGTGGGAGCGAGGAGAGAGGAAGGGCCTGAGGCCCGGCGAGGTCGCGACTCGACCCTGTCGAGTGTTGCGGCGGCGTACCAACCACGCTCGTAGTGTACAACCGACCTTGAGTAGCGCGGGGGAGCCTCTCCGCGCTGGAATTTCTTCGCCTGCCGCTCTCGTCCCGCGTTCCTCTCTCCCTTAATATATTCTTATGCGGTCGGGCGGGCGCGCACCACTCTCGCACTTTTCAACATTCCTCCGTCATCGCGGCCTCTCGCTCATATTTTCGCGATTCACCCCGCTCGCCCCCCTCAACAACCCCTTTCTTCTTCATTCATCCTGCATATTACGAATCAATACCGCGCCCCTCCAATCCTCGCCCGAATCTTTTTCTTATTTTCTTATTTTCTTATTTTCTTGTTGGTTCGCGAGGCGGAAGAGACGGAGGAGAATCCGTGGCTACGGCACGAAGGATTTCAACGCCTACGGGCCTCGACGCAGCGCACCGCGAGATGCTCACGTGTCCGAGGCAAATGAGAAAAGGAGCAGCTAGCTAGGATGCGAGCGAAATACGTATTCCCCGATCTAGAGTGTGAACGAGTCGACCGGGCCACCATCTTGCCGATGAAAATAAAGATGAGCGGGCAATTTCGAGGAGGCGAAAGACGTCCTATTATGCTCCGACGTAGACCATCTTATTCGAATGTACATCTCGATACAATAGATATGATGATGGTGCGCGCGCCGCAAAGTGGTTGGGTAGAGGGAGAGGGAGAGGGAGGGGGCGGCGCGTGTTGGTAAGTGCCCGCGGCGAGCGAGGAATGCGAAAAGAGCCAGAGGCAAAAAGATGGGATGAAAAATTTGTGCCAGAAGGAGAGACGAACGGAGATAGTAAAACAAGATTAGTCGGTGTCTCCTGGCTCCTCGCGCCATCCATCTTGGTGACGGCGTGGTATTTCCATGGGCGCGCGAGACGAGGCGAAAAAACGGATCCGAGCTAAATTCAGAGAGGAATAGAAATCGGTCATTGTTGAGGCCTTGCCCGCTCTTATCGAGAAGCATATAAATTATTATATTCGTACTATACGCGTCTCGACGAGTCGCATATCGCCGCGGAGCCCCCCACGATACAATTCCTCGCGTGTTTGCGTAACCGATGAACGGAGGGAGGAGAGTCAATCGCCTGCTGTTCGTCCGGTCGGCGTCATCATCGCGGGCCCGGGAGGGGCCAGAATTCCTCACTCGGCTGCATTCCGATCCCCTCTGCTCCCCTTGCCTCTCTCTCTCTCTCGGACTCGCGCGCTCACCCGCCCGATTATTATTACTACCTGCCGCGCGCCTCGTCCTATTCCGCCTTATTTTATTAGTGCATTCCGATATATTGTCGCGACCGCTGCTCCAGTTTTGCCAAATGGCGCGTCACCCTTTATTTTTTGCCGCAAAGACAAACTTTGATGTTTACCGATGGCGAGATGAGGAGCTCTCTTCCGCTTTTTACATTTCTCTGCGAAAAGTGTCTGCTATACTAGGGATAATTGGGGAATATACTCGGAGAGCGGAGAAAATGGGTTTATCGAGGGTCGCGCGGAGGATCGTTCGAGTTGGAGACGAGGTGCGCGACGATTCCGCCAGGAGGCGCCACACGGTGTATCAAGTCGAAAAGTCGAGCCAACAACGGTGATATAGGCGCGAGCCGGAGCGTCGAATGGCGGGGATTAGCGGAGAGAGAGAGAGAGAGAGAGAGAGAAAGAAAGGATTCCAGCTGTTGGCGCCGCTTGGCAATTGTGATAAAGGTCGGGCGGTAAGCACCGAGTTGTCTGTCCCCTTCCATGCATGCGGCGGCGGCGGCGGCGGCGGCGGCGGCGGCGGCGGCGGCGTGTCACGTTCCAGAGCGCGAGCGCATACGCTACCGCGTCGCCAAGTTTTAGGGTCGTCGCGATATTTTGAAATTGCGGACTTAATCGCAAATGGAATATGATAGACGTGATAAGGAACGAAAACGACTTGCCCGAAACAGCAGCAGCCTCTATCAAAATTCTCATTGGCATTATTAAGTTTGTGGGGTGTAAAAATTGATCGTCCGAAGGAATTAGTATCGTGTAGGAGAATGGCCCTCGCCGCGATCGTCGCGCCGAGAGAGATACGGAAAGTGGTGGCACGCACCGTTATATATGGAACGTACGAGCGAGAGGGAAACCGCCACGAGATTCAACAATGTATTGAAAAATGTTGGACAAATGAAAGGATGGGAGGAGAGCAGCGGGAGAGGAAATGCGTTTTGAGCGAGAGTCGCGCCAACATTCTCCGGGCGGACAAATATTCGAGATTGAGTCCTCTATCGTTGCAAAAGTCGCGGGAGAAAAAAAAATAAGGCTCCAAAATGGGTGACGATGCAGGCGTTGCAGGCTCTTTGGCCTTAATTGGATAACCGCGACGATTGACCGCGCGCGTATGGCAAAAAATAAGATAATGAGAAAATAAATGAGAGAGGATTGGAAAGAATGAAATGGTGGTACAAACGGCATTATCTCCGGGGGTCTGGACAACGGGCGAAACGGATATTTTATTTTGGCTGTGCAACCTCCCCCCGATATACTATATTTTATAAATATAAATGGAATAATGAAAACGTGTCGGGCCATTGAAAGGAAGGAGGGGAAAGGGGAGAAATATGCGAGGCTATTATCGCGCGGTCTACCCAACGCGCGCTGCTCGGAGAGACCTAGAGACGAGGCTAAATCAACGCTCACTCGCGCTCCCGCCCTGTTCCGCCGAAAGGGCCCTCCCATATATAATATTAATGAAAATAACGCCAACTCCATAAGTAGCCGGAACTATAATTATGCGCGGATATGCGCGGCCCTACGCTACGCCGTAAGGCGTAGGACGAAAGGGGGGGGGGCAGCAGCGTCAAAGTCGAATAGGCTGCGACGGAGGAAATACGTAGATGATGCGCGCGCGAGGGCAAATACTCGATCGCGTATATCAAAAAAAGGCATTCTTTTATCTTTTTTCTTTTTTTTCTTCGGAGGAGCCATTATTGCTTTTGATGAAATATTAACCGACTCGGCATTGAGGTTGGTCAATATTTTGAACGAAAGCGGATGAGAAGCGGGGAGGTACGCCTCCCAAGCGACTTCACTTTTAAGATTGCGGTGCGGCATGACGAGACGGGCATTGACGAAATTTTCGATGGAGCATCGAGAGCATTATCCGGAAGAATCGGCCATGGCGGAAACGAGCCTCGTTCCGCTTATATTGTCGTTGCAAATTATCGGGCATCGAGCGCGGCGAAAAAAAACGAGCCAAGAAAATGTTTTATATGGAAAAAAAAAACAATGTGTCGCGTTACCTCGAGAACGTCCTGTGCGGTTTGCAGATATTCCCGGAGCATAGCCTCCTGTATGGCGCGCCATTCCTGCCGTGGATCCTCCAACTGCGTCGTTTCTGTCAAATTTTCCTTTTTTCTTAGAGCCTTTCCACCAAAGAGCCTTTCTCCATTAAAATGCAATTAGATGCGATGAAAATATGAAGAAAAAAAAAAAGCCAAAGCCAAACTCACGATTGACATGATTGATGTAGTAAGCCCCGACGTGTTTATCGTAGGCCTCTTCCCAGCCAAGGGGCAGCTCGTTGCCGATGCAATCGGCGAAAGTCTGAGGTTTCGTGAATCTGCGACAAAAACTAATTAATCTTGGGCGATGATAATGGGCGCGTTGATCGATATATTTGTATAGGGGGGGAACGGGCGCAGCGGGCGCAGCGGGCGCAGCGGGCGCGGTATGCCAAGGTCGCGCAAGAGGTTCGCGTTATTGTAGGCGCGATCATAGAAAAATGGCAACGATATTCAAAGATATAGGATATATGGCGGGGATGAATTTACGATTTATAGTCGCGCGGTCGTTGGAAATGATGAGGCTGCCCCGCTGCTCGTATGGAAACCGGTGGCTTGGCTCGCGAGCGCGCCGGCGCCGCGGAATCAAGGCTCTCAGCTCCAATGTTATTAAAATTGTGGGATGAAAAAATCCGCGACCATACCGCGGGCATATTAACCGGCCGCGATCCTTTCGATTTCAACGACGAGCTCTCAAAGTCCCGAAATGGCGTATTTGGCCTACCGCCTCGCCATATGTCGCGAACAATAATTGCCGCTTGTCCTATACGCGATCGAGTATTGCACGGCTCTACCGAGGCCGGCGCTATTGCAGGCAAAAAAAAAGGCTCGCTCCTCATATTATTTGCTCGGATCTTTGACGATTCTATATATAGGCGATCGCGCGCGGTACCGATGTTGCCCTCTTGGCCTTTCTCGAGGAATCCCCCCACTGACTGCCTGCTCCGGCGGCTCCGTTTCCTCAATATTATTTCAATAAATTCGACATATATGACGGATATAGATTTGAGGCGTATCGCAATTTCGTTATTCCCACGAATTTCATCGGATCCCGAGAGAATTACCAAGTTTGAGAAAATTCGTTTGGCGCGGCGAAATTTCGATCCCCCGACTAGGACATTTGTGTCAGGGCCCTCGTTCGACGATTCTATCGGCCGAGCAATCCTTTTTATACGCACGTGTCTTGTTTTTTTTTTTTTTTTTTTTTTTTTAGGTCGGCACAGGCAAGAGAGCGCACGACTTGTAGATTTTGTCACGAAACGACGCTGCTGCGCGTGTGTTGCGTCGACGAAAAAAGTGAAAGGCATCAATTGCGCGTCTAGCGTCTCGACGAGCGCGGCGGCATTGAAATACGCGCGCGCTCGCGTCTTGCAACTTGTTGTGTCAACGAACCGCAGCGACCGATCAATTATTTTGTTTTTCGTAAGCCATCGGGGGGGGGGGAAGTGAAATTCGGGAGAGACTCCGTATGTATGGCGGCGGCGAGCGCGATGCGATTTTCGAATAGGTAATTAAGTTTGGCGCGAGGCATTTTTGAAATAATTATTATAGGGAGGATTTTGGAAAAAGTGCGAGGAGACGAAGGAATGCGACGGAGGCGGGGGAATTGGAAAGGGCGAGCCTATGGCCGGCGAATCGGGGAATGCACTCAAGAGCCCGAGGGTCTATTTTTAGGCGCATGCGAAGAGCGAGGAGAAAGAGGGAGGAACGGCGCGGTGCGAGAAGGCCGGTTACATACATTATACCGGTTACGCACATGCGACCTGTAACTCGCGCGCCGCGCGGAGAGCGAGGAAGAAAAAAGTGCATTGGGCGCTTTGAGCGCGGCCCTCCTCTTCTCTCAAACGTTTTGTCATGCTCGCGCGCCGGTCCCCGGGCACCATCTGCCGGCCGGATCTATTATTAGTACACGCTCCTCTCGCTCTTGCTCGCAAATTCCTCCAGGACGCATCTTTACCCGTATCGAGTTTAAATTCGAAACTACGAGAGAGCGCAGCGGCAGCGGCAACAGCAGCAGGGTGCGCGCACGAGGAATGTCACTACTGCATTCCTCGCGATCTATCTTTCTCTCCCTCTCTCTCTCTCGCTGCCCCTGCACCCAAATATAAATATATATATACGCATCCGCCTCGACGCGCATTTCTTAATTTCATTGCCACCCCGCTGCTCTCGTTCTCGCTCGTCAAACTTTTATACGTATGGAATGATAAATATTTGTTTCCCCCCCCCCGAGCCCGATTGCGAGGGCCGAGTTGGCGAAGAATATGTCACGCGCCACGTGGCGGGTGAAAGTCGTCGAGGATGAACCGCGTGTATTTGAGAGTTTGCGCGGAAAAGAAAAAAAGCTTTTTCATATGCGGATGGTATATACGGGGAAAAAGATGCGGGAGCAGATGTGACGCGGAATGAGAAGAGGGAGGAGGGGGAAAAGGGGGAGGCCGTAAAATAGCCGTCTTATTTAGCACCAGCAGCGGCGGTGGCGGCGCGACAAGTCCGGTGAACGGCCGAGGATGGCTCTTGCTTGCTCGCTGGCTCGCGCGCGCGCGCACGCTACACCGCGTATTTTCTCCTCTCCGCGGTTCGTTGTATCGTTGGAATCGCGCTGTCGTTGCTCTCTCGCGTATCGCGTAAAAGTTTAAAAGCCCCGGGGCTCGTGGCACTCGAAGCGACGGCCCTGGCGCCTGGAATGCGGGCGCGGCGAATCACGAGCGCGCGCGCGCGCGCATGTCACAAAATAAGCCTCGTGCGCCGCCGCCTCCCGTATGGAACACGTTGTTGCCGCGGTGCTCGCACGCACACACACACACACACACACACACCCACGTGAGAGCGGCAACAATAAAAATGATAAAAATGAAAATAAAGGAAAGAGGAGGAGGAGGAGGAGGAGGAGATAGTGGGGCAGCCGCGCGCGCCATCATGATAACATTCGCAATCGAGTGACACAAATTGGGAAAAAATATTTGGTGGGAAAGATAGGAGCGCGCGCCTACAACTCGGCTCGTTTCGGAATAAATCAAAATCGATGAATAAAGAAATGCTCAACTCACCGGTCACGGGGATCGATCCAAGTTGTTTTTCGCGTATTGTGATCGATAAAGTAAACCTTGCCGTCAAAGTCCTGGGCGACGTCCCACCCTTCCGGAAGCGGTATCTCCCCATTCCGTCTCCTTGGCATATTTCACTGCGCTCTGCGATTCATCCGATAACCCCGACCACCGAACCCAAACAAAAAGAAAAAGAAAAAAATAGGCATGAGGCGGCGGGCTTACGGCCGGAGGAGCAGCTATTTCGTTGCAGCAATTGCTCGTTCTCGGCGGCGAGTCTCGAGGAGCAACGCCCGTGGAAAATAATAAATATTAAACGGAAAGGGTCTGAGAATGCGTTGCGAGGAGGATGCGACCAAGGGGCCAAGGGGGCAAACCGTGCGAGAGCAACGAGGCAGAGCCAATACTCGCTACACTCGCCGGAGCAAACTCTCCGCCATCATGAATACCTCATTATCATGAGCGGAGTGACGTCAGTGTCCCCGCCTTCGGATTCCGCTAGAGCGGAATTCCACCGTTAACCATTGCCGGGGGGACGCGTAGACGACGGACAAAGAGAGAGGAGAGAACACGCGCGTCGACTGCACGACGACGACGGTGAGCAGCAACGAAACAGCCTGTATTTCGTTCAAACTCTTCAATTTCTTCTCCTTTACAAACACTCCCGAGCAATATCAATTTTATTACGTTTTTCTTTTTTTTTTTTTTTTTTTCACAAACGACACTCGTATCTCCCGATACACTCGACAACAACACCTCCGCCGTCTTAGTAAACTTTATTCGAAATAATCACTTCACTCCGATAATCCTGCCCGCACATAATAATAACAACACGTGTACGTTCCAATTACAAAATGCATCAAAATCGGCGCATCGATAATAATCTCATTTGTTAACGCGCTCTTTCTCCTCGCGAGAATCGAGCCACGGAGCAACGGAAAATAAATAATGGACTTTATTTAAATGAATATTCTTTGTGGAATGCGGCGTATCCTCCTGCCCCGCGTCTTTCCCGTGTTTTCTTCTTCGACTCACCAGCGCCTGCCTGCCTGCCTGCCTGCCTGCCTGCCTGCCCTCCCTCGCTCGGGACTCTAAATATTTTTTATAACTTTGCACGCCCTCGTGTGTGCGAGCGCGAGATATAGGATTGCGGTCAAGAATCTTAAGGTATGCTCGATTCGGCGCGCAACATCTGTATCCCTCCGATCTTCGTCTTTATTTTTCCGACGAAAAACACGCGGCGGCGCCGTCATGAACGAATAAATAAAATGTAGCCTCAATTTTTCACTCTTTGCTTTCCGAGTGTACTTGACCGCCGCCAACAATCGTCACCTAACAATGTTGCACAATAACTTTGAAATAAATGAAAAAACACATTTTTCGAGGCTCATCCGATGATTAACTGCAATTTGCGATTCCGTTTGCGATTGGCGCGAGCAACAGCAGCAGCGAGATACGGTGAAAAAAATCAAACTCAGAGTTTTCATCGACACTCGATTATGATATTCACTGATATTCCTCGCACTACCGTTTCGATCAACGAGACGACGACGACGACGACGACGATTATCCCGCTCCGCGCGTTGCTTTCCGACGATGCATGTGTATATATCCGCGAAAACTCGTGTACCAAACAAGATGGTGTCTCGCAAAAACTTTCGCACCGCGAGATTGCCGCTGCACGCGTTTTTATCGAATAGTCGAACGAATCGTTCCTATATACTACTCAATATCCTATCGAGTTTTTATACTTTCTCAATAAAACAGACTCGTGCGCGTTTTTGGCACTGATTTCACGCGTCTCGGGCCACGAGTTAGCATCGGCCACCCGTACGACACTGTCAAGTCAACTACCACTCGCCACTCGGCACTGTCGGCAGTCGGCGGCATGCCCCGGCGCGCGCACTCCTCCTCCTTCTCTCTCGCTCCTACACACGTACGCGCGTCCCCCCACCTCCCGCTCGCGCTATATCGCCTTCTCCGCGCTCTTTTTTTTTTTTTTTTTTTTTTTTTTTTTTTTTTTTTTTTTTTTTTTTTTTTTTTTTTTTTTTTTTTTTTTTTTTTTTTTTTTTTTTTTTTT
>JAPYYS010002477.1:0-14576 GCA_030522525.1 Campopleginae sp. 14b
CGCCGCCGCCGCCGCCGCCGCCGCCGCCGCCGCCGCCGCTCCGATGAGAAGATATTGTACATACGAATGCATATAAATTATTTAATTCCAACTTTCCGTTGATTAACTATTTAATTGTAAAAGAATATTAAAACTAGTTGTGGAAAATATGGTTTCGGTCGAGGCTGGAAAAGGCGTTCCGGACGACCGGAGCAAAGATTAAATATAAATAATAATGAAAATGAAGGAAAATAATTATGTTCGTTATTTGGCGCGTCGAAGAACCGGACCGTACGACCCACCGCCGAGCAGCTGGTCTGCCTTGCAACCATTTTTCTCCATATTCACATTATACTTGTATATTATAATAACAACAAGAATTATTATTATTATTCCGCTGCGGATAAGCGAGGGCGAGACCTCCGTAATTGAAAAGAAAATTGGCCGCCGTTGTCAGAAGCGTCGCGGCTCTCTCGTAGTACAAATTGGAGCGGAGGGTCTCGATCGTTGCTGGTGATTTTTAGTGCCTTGCGATATTGCATAAAGCGAAATAAAAGATATTTTATTAACTCATTTTAACAAAGGCATTCTTAGTGTCTAAGTCGCGCGCAATCTCAACCTTTGATGAGCTAAAAAAAAAATTTTAACTCGTGAGATCAAAAGTTATTTCGTTGGCGTGCTGGCGAGTCGATGAGCGGTGCGGGAGCAGGAGAGTACAACGAACAGAATAAAGATTTAATAAAATAATACTCAAAAATTGGCGGTTCCTGAAGGACGAACGTGCGCGTCCCTCCCCGTCCGCATGGGCTCCTCTTTATTATCAGACTGTTTTTTTTTTTTTTTCTTCTCAATGGAGAGAAATCGCGCAAGAAACGGATTGTTCGATTAAAAGTGTACATAAGATATTGTACATACTGTGTAACGACCATGAGATGACTAATTGTAACTTTAACGATACTTTCAATTGAAATTGGATCAAGTGTATACTCTGAAGATATTTTTTAATCCAAAGTGTAATAAATCGGGAGATTCCCGCACGCACGTATAAATATGAGCACACGCTCGAGAATTTTTATCTTTTCTCGACCCCGTCTACATTTTTTTTCCCAACTTTTTCTTCCCCCCCCCCCCCCCCTCTTTGCTTTTCATGTCGCGCTAAAAACTGAATGCAAAGAAATTTATCATCAATCGGTATTCCGGCGAAGGAACTGCACAATTTCCTACTGCATCCGCAGATGCCATATTCGAGAAAAGGCACCAGGCGGTACGTCCATCGGCCGCATTCGACTACTCGCGTCGTTGCTGGGCTCGAGCGGCTTGAAATCTACCATCACACCACTACTGTACCCGCTCGCTACGCGCTACTACCACCAACAAATGCATATAGTACACGCCGAGTGTCGGAGCATATAACGATGTACAGGCAAATCCGTGCAGTGTATATATAGATGCCTCTTGGCGCGTATACGTAGTACAGAGGAAAGGAAGTAGTACGCGGTATCGCGGGTTGCGGGGGGGGGGGGGGGGGGGGGGGGGGCGCGAGCAGTTTGCACCCGGGCTGCCGTACGACCGATCGCGTTATTCGCCGCTCCCCGCTATCGCAATCAACGACGCTGTGAGCGATGCTGACGCGCTCGCAACATGTCTCCAACACTGTAGACTTTACCTCACACCAAATCAGTAAGTTATCCCATCGTCTCGCAACGAGTTTACACTTTTACACCCGCCCGCGGTTATTTCGAACGCGTGTTCCATTTATTCTCGGCGCACCGCAGCAGCAGGTTATGTTATCGCAACATTTCTCCATATAATTTGCGCCTCCGCCTCCGTCTCACTGCCATCCATGTGGTGTATGTCTCTCCGCGGTGCATATTGAATTGTCATCGAGTTTCTAAAACGGCAGTAGTGAAACGTGCTTCGCAACTTTCTTTCACTTCGCTCGCGCGACTCGTTTTGTTTACTTTCGAACGTTTCCGTCCGTGCTGCTGTGTGCGTTTCGTCGCTTCTCGTACCATGCTACCCCTATACCGAGTTTTTTGTTTTCGTTCGTCCACAACGCGCGGACTCGCCAGCACAGCTGATGCCATTATTATTTTCATTGGGCGCGTCCCGCAATAGCGCACCATCGCTTTTTTTTTTCTATCCTTTTACACCCAATCATTAAACTATACACGGATATGTGTACTACGCATATGCTATTTGGGAGGGCGGTTCGCACAGCGTTTATTTGACACGTGTGTGAAAATACAAAATACGTATATTTATGTATATATATGATGCCGAGGACGCAGCACGAATGTAAACACCGAGTGGCACTAGGATGATGACAGGTAATAAGATTTTAAATGGAATGTATTATTGGTCGATCGTATGTCGAAGGTTCGAACGAGCAGTGTTTTTATTATATATGCCCGATCGGATTTCGAAATTTGCGCCTCGATCGCTCTCGCTCGCGGTCGTCGGTTGCATAATACATGCCGGTGCTCGCTTCCGACCGGTGTTGTTTAACCTTAGTTGGCGCATACGTCACATACGATGAATCTATATGGTATAGCCCGAGTTGTATATGAAAATCTATAGTACCGCGGAATATGGAATGGCCAACACGCGACTTTTCCTCCCCCCGGGCCTCGCCGGCCCTCTCTTCTCCTTTTATTGCGATCGACTCGATTGCAATTGTTTTATGAAAGCAGTATAAGGAATCCTCTCAATGGATATACATTGGGCCTTCCGTCTTGGCGCGCGCCAAAATCTCCAAACTATACGCTTATAAGACATTTATTTTCCCCATAGTTTGGACGTCGCTGCCGCTCGGATCGATCCAAGATCATTGGATTATTTGGTAAGGCGCGCGATGAATATGCGAGTAATGGGGGGCTTGCCCTCGTTCGATCCTAATAAAACCCGTCGCGCGCCTTTCCGGCACGGAGACTTTAATTCCGCGCTTGTCGCCCATGCACGCGCTCCCTCCCGCCGCGGTTAACCTCTCTCGTTCATTATTTCACCTGGATTTCGCAATTTTTCGCTTACCTATTCTTCCCGGGACAATAATTATTTAGCCCGCCGTGAAAAAGGCTCTGATCGATCGCGAATCGCATGTCCTTGTCGTTAAAATAATTTTTATTAGACAAAAGAGCGCGCGCACGCTTTTTCCTCTATATACCGCGTTGGTTTATTACCCGGGCGATAAGTAAAAGCATCAATGTCGGCAAATAACCCGGAAATTATTATTATTTACGAAATCCCACGTATGGGCCCTCGATCGCGCTATATGTCGATAATCGACTCATTCTTCCATCGGGCTAATCAGCACCAAACTCGTTTCCGCCGACATTGTTGCGCGTATGACATTTTTTTAAATGATCCTTTCATTCTCATTTCAAAGATAATCGTTAATTAGTCTCGAAGCAGATTCGACCAAACGATCCGTCTTGCGTATATATCTATATGTAGCGATTATGGTAACGTCGAGCGGTTAAAAATCGTGCGCATTGGAATCTATCGTTCGATAAGTATTATGCTAAATATTAGCATTTGACGGTGCTCGAGACGAGTCTATTTCCGAATCGTCAATGGTCAAACGTCTTTAGAACCGATGCTACGGCGGCTCATTTCAATTGCCCCCCCCCCCGACTATATCGACGCACGATGAGCTTCGCAGCGGTACCGCGCCGAATAACGAATGCGTAGCTTTTTTCAAAACGCGATGCTGCTGCTGCAACATCCGCGCGACGGAATCGCAATTTCGTATGCTCCATTAATTGCGAGGGGCCCCGCGCGAGTTCCTAAAGATTAACGAATACCATCTCATATACCGCCGGAATGGGGTTTCATTCGACGACTCTGATTCGAATCTAGCGTTTCGTCCTTGGCTCCGATCGGTCGCGATATACGCGCGATATAGAAGGGACACGCGCGGCCACCACGGTGCTGGGTGCGGTACTCTGTTCCTTTCACGTGACTCTTTTATCGCCAACTAAAATCTTTATCTGTCACTCTGTTTTCGCCCCATAGATTTTTGTACTCCCTGCTCGAGGGGGGGGGGAGACGAGCTTTTATCCTTAATAGTCACGCGATTATCTGGGTGCGACCTTCCAACGCCCTATTCTCCTTTATTTATGCAGGCTTTACAGGTGTAAAAAAAAAACAAAAGTAAAAATCTAATCTCATTGTTTATTCTAATAATTATAAAATTTCGGCGATGATCGATACAGGTAATTCGACATTTTCACCGAATCAAACGAGGAATCAAATTTTCTACCTACCTTGCTACCGATGAACCTTGGCCTCTACGCCTATACCGAAATGAAAAAGTTGCTGCACCCATTCCGCCAATTTATGTCATCATAAATATTTATTGTATAAAATAATGTTTCAATGTGTACGTGTTTTAGTGGTCGTTTCGGAAAAGCAGGCGGTACTATTTCTACGAAATGGCACTTGTTTTTCGTGTGCGTATAATTCGTTGTGCCTATGAACGATATAAAAACATTTATGCTACGTTAGCTGAGCGGCTATCCGCGTGTCTGCTCGCGTAGCCAAATTCACTCGTCACCGTAGCAAAAATAAAAATTTTCCTCCGACAAATTCGTCGTCGATTTATCGTTCTTGTAGAAAATATTATTTTTATGCTACGGGTGCTTAAGGCTCTTGTAACTAAAAGACGATTATTATCAAAGCTTGTTAAATTTAAGGATCGATTAATCGGGCGTTCGGCATGAGGGGGCGGCTCGTGACTCGCGAGTGCACTCCAGGGATACGACATTTCGGGTTATACCCTCTGTACGGAAATAATATACGTATTCGCGCAAAGGGCATCATGTCGCCGAGTTCTCGGGCGTTATCGCTGCCCGCCCAATTGCACGGAAACATAATCGCGCGAGACGTTTTCATGCCTCGCGTTTGAAATAAAAGTTGGGCGCGTCCCATTTTCAGCCGCTAGCGCGCGAGGCATTCTCAATATTCTCATTCGCCTCATAATATATATATATATATATAATAGTGGCGGCTGCAGAGGCATTATTTTGTCGTAAAGACGGGCCGCCGTTGCCAGCCTGTCAAAACAACCTCATCACCACTAATGTGTCGAAGCACGTGCGCGTATATACAAACGCAAATCGACCCGCGCCAGAACGTTTCCGATTTACCCTCGTTTACCCGTTAACGAGCGACTCCCTCGAACCTTTTCAATTTTATTTTCGTTTATTCATTCGAAAACTACGCGATTATCGCCCCCCCCCCCCCCCCCCCCCCCCCCGAGAAGACACCATAAAAAAACCAACATAAAAAAACACAGTAGAAATTAAGAAGTCGAGTATACAACACGAGTTTCCATATACTCGCTCTTTCGCCGCGCCCCTCTGCCCTTACCGCGACAAACATGAGACGAGCTCTATTATCGTTGGGTTAGCGCCTACGAGCTGGCGGAATCCATCCATCGCCGCGATAAGACCGAAAGGTGCGCGCGTGGCACGCCACGGCGGGAAAAGAGCAAATCGGTCGCGGCGAAGCGCAACCCGACGAGTTGTGTACGAGCAGCTATTGGAACAGTAGGGTACGAGCACGTAACGAGACCCAATCTCGCGTCGCGCAACCATCGCCATCTCGCCTCCTTTCACAATTCATTTTCTCGTACAATAACTCTTTGAGAAATGGCGAGTCTCGCCATGCTTTTGTTTCCGTTTATTTGCCGCTGCCTCGATCAATCATTTTCAAAAAGTTTGCCGATTATATATTCGTTTGTCCACGGGAATCATTTATAATTTTCGCATATCGCCATTTTAATCCTTCGAGATATACTCGTCGGCATCACCAATAACTTCTATACATATGCGCTATCGACTCTCTCACAATTTCATCGTATGTCAATCATTTTATATATTATTCTCACCCCCGTTTGTTGTTCGTAGCATTCTTGTTGTTGTAAAAAATGGGGGAAAAAAAAAAAAAAGAAAGGACGGGGCGATTGCGCCATGAAGCCTCATCCCCCCGCCGCCGTTTATTGACTCGAGTACTTTGTAGAAAGAATAAAAATACAACGTATTTGTGTATGCATGCATGTAACACCCGACGAGAATTCTTGATACTAAAGATACTAAAGGCTGTGGAGGTGGCGGCGGCGGCGGCGGCGGCGGCGGCGGCGGCGGCGGGACGAGCGGAGCGTTAACGACGAGAAGCGAAAAGCTCGAGTCGCCCGTCAATTGGTTACCGGCATCGTTATTGTTCGCAGCGCTGTATAATACCCTCATATGTATAATACATTCGTGAGTGTGAATCATCGCGGTGCTGCGACCGAGTGTCATCCGCGATCTGTCTCGTTTCGCTTCTCAACGTTATTCTCGTTTACGCTTTGAGGTCTTTGTTTCTACTTTTTTCTCGTATAGCATTTGTCGGCAACGCGGAAGAGAAATATCATGACGAATCGCGCCATTGATTATTTTTTATTGCCCTTTGTTTCTACGAATGAATATTGAGTCGCATCGAAGAATGGATCGTCGAGACAGACGTGATCGGTGTGACGCTCTTTCCTCGCGATTCGTCGCTAGTATACGCCGAAGAAAAATTTTGTTTACAACGATTTGAAAAGAGAGCGGCACGACGGCCGAAAAAATGCCTCGGATCCGTCGTATCGCCGTTGTGAGTCTCGCTACAATCAACACCTTCGATATCGTCTCGCGTCCATTCAGCACAGCAATATTATTTATTCGTCGCTGGTCAAACAAATACACAGACGAAATGTAGTCGCATTCGATCCCATCGACTCTCGATTATTCTCCGCGAGCGCGGACAAGGTCGCGTCCAAATATTTATCCCCATATGTGCTTTCTTTCGGTTTGTTGTTTGTTGTTGTTGTTGTTTTTTTTTTTTTCGCATTCTCATAGACGCGATGATAAAGAGAGGGGAGGTGCGAGTTTGGTCAAACAATTGGCGCGATTTGGAAGAATCCGGCGCGCAAAAGGCAACGAGGTTAATGACGGCGGCAAAGACCAACACGTACCCGCCAGCTCTCTCTCTCCCCCCCCCCCCCCCCCCCCCCCCCCCCCCCCCCCCCCCCCCCCCCCCCCCCCCCCCCTCCTTTCTCCCCCCCCCCCCCCCCCCTCTGTCGTGGCTTTGACGCTTTTCGTCGTGCCTGCTCGCGGCCAGCGCAATTAGTCTTTTCTAATCTATATAATTCCGAGTACAATAATTATAATAATAATAATAATGATGATGGGGGGATCGAAAGGTCCCGGGCCAGGCAATGCAGCGGTCGTCGCGGGCGAATCAGCCGGTACCGCGGGTTCCGAGTCCGGCAAATTTGAGGCCTTACACACCGCCGGATCTGTCCTCGATACCGCACATGGATGGTACGCCGCTGACGAATCCAACGCCTCATAACAGCGCCTCTAAAGGGCCTACCGAGAATACCCGGGACGACGACACCGATGGCGGCGGCGGACCGTATATAGTCGGTAGCCCGATCGATCTTGGCAGTATCGACAATGTCGATAATATCAGTGGCACCCTTGGCTCAATTCGGGATCGTCGGAAAAGAATCAGAGGAGAGCACATTGAACTTCGAGAGACGGCAGAATTAACCTCCGATCACCAGCAAGGTCAGCTTTTTCTATTATTCTTAACTCTCAACTTGCTTGTGTTTCATCCAAATATATTTTTATCGTCGGCCAATGTCATTTTCCTCTTGGCCAGCCGGCGGTGCGATGTTATCGGTCGCGCGAGAGCCAAACCTTTATTCTTCATAAATTTATAAATAATAATTATATCATTCGCTTCGCTCAACTATGGACGATGAAAAGTTATTAGTTATCGACGTTGTCGCGGTTTTACGAATCTATCGTGTACGCGGAAGGCACGTGTGCTAAAGGAATTGAGCGCGATTGGCACTGTTGACCGCGACCTTGGCCCGCGTCGAGCGAAACCCGGGAGTCGAGAACGACCGCGTAGTAAAAACAATTCTCGAGCGGATTGTCAGGCGCGCGGCGCGAGAGACTGCCTCTCGTTACAATCGCGTGTCGCACGCTATGCCTCTCTGTTATTGTTATATATTTCTTATCAAACCGCGGAGAGAGCGGTATGACTCTTCCGACGTGGGCCTCGCTCTTAAAAATATATGGAAAAAGTCACACGGCCCAATGTGTTTAAATAGCCGCGAATCGCGATGATTGCGATCGTCGTCAACTTGTTGCCTCTCGGTATGACGAAAGGGACGAAACCGCGGGGTAAGAGGAAGAAGCGAGCGAGACCGAGGCGCTCCCGGCGCTCCCCCTCGCTCGCAGTGCCAAACGATGCCAGCGCCGCCGGTCCGAATTACTGTAAACAGCGGTACTCGGCGGTGCGCGACTCGGTCAATTTTCTTTCGCCGCACCTAATTAGTTTCCTATCGCGAGCACATAAATGGCCGCGTCCGCTCGCTACGTCATATTATGCTTTAACGCGTACAATCACCGGATCGAATAAACAAACAAATGACGATTAATTGCCGGATCGCGAATACATATCGCGGCGATTGAGCACCGCGCTCCGTCCTCTTGGATTTTCCCCCCTCTCTTTTTCATCGATAATGATGCGCGCGTCTCGCTGGGCACTTGTACGCCTAAACGTAATATATAAAGCTGGGTTAGTGACGTAACGGATGGTCCGAGCAACGAAACGTTGGTTGGTGGTGTGCGGCTCGGCGACACCTACTGCTGCTGCTGCTGCTGCTGCTGCTGCTGCTGCTGCCGCCGCCGCCGCCGCCGACGCAGGGAGCAAAGAGCCGAGGACCGAGCGTTGAAATTTTTATACATACATCTCTGCTGTGCCGCGGGATCCCTTTTTCGAGACTGACGTTGTTCCGAGCGACTCGGTGTTTTTGTCTTGAAAAATCTTATCCGTCTCGTCGATCGGTGGGTGGGTTTTTTTTTTTTTCCCCTTTCCTTCGGCAGTCATCGCGCACGTGCCGCGCATCCGACAACGAATACGTCATGTCCTGCGGCGGGGTGTGGCGACGCTCACCGAGACCTTATCCGGGATTCTTCGTGACGTATGCAAACGCATAAATTGCTGTCTCTTCGCGACGCCCGACCGTCCGAAACTCCGCCGCGCTCCATTCTTTTCTTCCACGAGCAATTTCTCACTCGGCGTTTCGCTCGTCGTTCCGGTGCAGCGGTATATATGTTTTCCCAACTCGAGCCTGCCGTTGCAACCCTAACGAGTATTTGCGCGTAAAAAAGTGATTTCCCGGCTGTTGCACCAATTGTTTAAAAAATAGGCGCGATTAACGCCAATTGATAAATGATGGGCGTAAATAGATAAGGCGCGCATCGTCTAGCAGTGTGGAATACGCGAGAAATTTGACCTTGAATCGATCGAACGTGCGGGGGGGTTGTTGCGGTGTTGTAAAAGTTTGTGCCGCCGCTAGTTGATCCGTATTCGCCGCGAAACGACGGATTATTGACGCGTTTTTACATTCTGATAATTGAAATAGCACAAGGTCGATGCTCGTCGTTGGATAAATAATATATTTCGAACGGAGAAATATTTGTTTGCAATGAGAAAGGCGCGAGGCATGACGTACAAGCTGATTAAATGACTCGTTATTTGCACGAATTCGTAGTGAAGCTAGCGAAGAAAAAACGAGACGAGAAGAGTAAAGAAGCGACAACAGCTGGCTCGATACGAGCTCGTTTCGTCGCACCGAGTGACGCGTCGAGAAATAAAACGAAAAAGAAAAAAAACAGCAGCATCGTCGTCGGGATATACGCGGGACCGCGCGACGCGGCTGCTCGCCGCCGTAACACCAGAGCCTCCTTCGCATAAATAAAATATAACGATAACTGTCAGGCTAAATAAAAAAATATAAAAATATGGATTTTCAAGGAGCCAAAGTCATTCAATGGCTCAATGAATTTAGATCCCGCTTTCATCTCTATCTTCATTCTCAAAACAGTAAGTCCTCTTGTAAAGCCTGCTCGTTTCAACATTCCGACCATATATAGATTATTGAACGAGCTTCGCTTGTTATCGGGCGGTGCGATGACACATTTCAACCGGCGATTATACCAATGTTGGTAAATAACGATCATGTTCGGTTCGGAGCTACCTCGCTACCTCGCTACCTCGCTACCTCGCTACCTCGCTACCTCGCTACCTCGCCTCTTTTTCAATTCAAACCAAAATGGTGAAAACAATCGACCGTACGATCGTCCAATTTTCAATTGTTGCCCTTTCTTCTTCTTCTTCTTCTTCGAGATTCGCCGAAATAATAATAAACAAAAGTATTTGAATAATTTTGTGTAACATTAAAAAAAACGGAGCAAACTCGTGTTTACGATGTGCCGGCGGCGGGCGGTTAATTTTTGTTCGCAGTTGGAGCTACGAGAGCGGAGAACGGAGATGATCCGCCCGGTAGTGACAATCGGCCACCGATCCATCAACAGGAAGAACACGAAGAGAGAATCGTCTTTGTAAACGCGCCTCATCAACCGGCCAAGTACAAGAACAACCACATTACCACGGCAAAGTACTCCCTCCTCTCTTTTATACCTTCCTTTCTCTTTGAGCAGTTTCGTCGTTATAGCAATTGCTTCTTCCTCTTCATAGCCCTCATGCAGGTACTCCCTTTTTCGATTTAATTAATTCACATTCGCCCCCTAATAAGCATCTTTTTCTTTAACATATCGATTATTTCGATTGCAGCAAATACCGGATGTTTCGCCCACCGGTCGTTATACGACGCTGGTTCCACTGATTTTCATACTGAGCGTCTCCGCCCTCAAAGAGATTGTCGAAGACATTGTGGGTACTTGTTTCATTCAAATGAAATTTATTCCGTAACATTAACCCCCTATTTCGACCAATTATTCAATGAATCGGTTGATTTTTCTTCTTGTTGTTGTTCTTTTCGGAATTGTCTCAGAAAAGGCACCGGGCCGACGATGAGATAAATATGCGAGAGGTCGAAGTTCTGAGGGATGGAAAATGGCAATGGGTTCAGTGGAGAGCAATTGCCGTTGGAGACGTCGTCAAGGTATTCGCACGCGCTAAATACGTTGTCGCACGGGGCACGTTGATCCTAAATATACTCTTACCCGGTCTCTTTTCATCGCAGGTGCACAACAACAATTTTTTCCCGGCGGATCTCATCCTCTTGTCCTCGTCGGAGCCTCAGGGAATGTCCTTTATCGAAACGGCCAATCTTGACGGTGAAACGAATTTAAAAATTCGACAAGCTCATCCGGAAACGGTATTGTTGTTGGACACGGTCGAATTGATGACTTTCAAAGCGAATATTCAGTGCGAACCGCCCAACAGACATCTTTACGAGTTTAACGGAGTATTGCGCGAGACCAACAAACAGTAAGGATCCCGACGACGACGACGACGACGACGACGACGACGACGACGACGCCCTCCGAAGCCAATACTTTTATTAATCGGTCAATGTTCAACACAGGAGCGTCGCACTCGGTCCCGATCAACTGTTGCTTCGCGGCGCGATGCTCAGAAACACCAGATGGGCTTTCGGCGTCGTAATCTATACCGGTCACGATACGAAATTGATGCAAAACAATACAGCGACCGCTCCGCTCAAACGCTCCACTCTCGATAGAATGACCAATACCCAAGTACTCATGCTCTTTTTCATTTTACTCCTGCTTTGTTTGATCTCGGCGGTATTCAACGTTCTTTGGATGAACGCGAATTACACCGGTCATCGCTACTTGGGAATGCCCGGTTCGTTTCATCACTCTTTTTCTTTTTTTTTTTTGTTTTCTTTCAATTTTCCTTCGGCCGCGCACTAATTCATCTTTCTACTTCTTCTTCTTGTTCGCAGAGGAGTCGTTGAAAAGTTTTCCTCTCAATCTTCTGACATTCATCATTCTCTTCAACAATCTCATACCGATATCGCTTCAAGTAAGCCTCGAAGTGGTGAGATTTGTTCAGGCAACCTTTATCAATATGGACATAGAAATGTATCACGCCGAGACGGACACACCGGCTATGGCTCGAACCAGCAATTTGAACGAAGAATTGGGAATGGTTAATTATATATTTACCGACAAGACCGGTACGTTGACGAGAAACGTCATGGAATTTAAGCGATGCTCGATCGCCGGCAAAATTTACGAGTAAGTCCCTCGGCGTAATCCCATTGTTTTACGATACTCAAATAAAATTTTACCGGCGGCGGATTATTATCCATTAAAAAGAAAATGTTTGCCTTTCATGAGCTCGGTGAGTCTTTACGAACCGGGAAATAGCTCGACGGCGCGGCCCGAGAGCCAATTGGTCACCGACATAATTCAAGGTCGTATCAATCAGGATCGATCGAGTATCGACGACAAAAAAAAATCATTGTCCGCCGGTATATTGCACGAATTTATGGTGATGCTTTCGGTTTGCCACACCGTCATACCCGAAAGACAGGAGGACGAAATAATTTACCACGCCGCTTCGCCCGGTATGTAATTCGGAAAATTAAACGTATCGCGTGTATTTGAGGAACGTTATATAAGGCGAGTTTGGCGCGTTATTACAGACGAGAGAGCACTGGTGGACGGTGCGAAAAAGTACGGCTACGTTTTCGACACGAGAACCCCGAATTATGTGGAAATACTCGCGTTGGGCGAACGTATGCGTTACGAGGTTCTCAATGTTATTGAATTTACCTCGGCGAGAAAAAGAATGTCCATCATCGTGAGAACACCCGACGGACGGATAAAGCTATTTTGCAAAGGGGCCGATACCGTTATTTACGAGCGTCTCACGGCCCAAACGCCCGAATCCCTCGACTCCGAGCAAGACGGCTTTGACTTTGATTTTCGTCAAGCTACTCTCGATCATCTCGAAGCCTTTGCTACCAAAGGTCTCAGGACTTTGTGCTTCGCTTTTGCCGATATACCCGAAACTCGTTACAATTGGTGGCGCCAACTTTATCACGAGGCTCAAATAGATCTGACCAATCGCGAGACCAAACTCGAGGATGCCGCCGATTTGATCGAAACTAAACTAACGCTGCTCGGAGCTACCGCCATCGAGGATCATTTGCAGGATCAGGTGAGTTTTTTTAATCCTCGTAATCGGGAAAAACTCAAAAATGTGAAAAAATTTTTGAAACAGGTTCCCGAAACTCTACAAGCTCTCATCGAAGCGGACATAAACGTTTGGGTATTGACGGGAGATAAACAAGAGACCGCCATCAATATTGGTTACTCTTGTAAATTGATAACCCAATCGATGCCTCTGATAATAATCAATGAAAGTTCTTTGGATGTGAGTCGAAGATACGAATTTAAGACATTTTTGCGCCACCGAGAAATTCCGTTTGACTCTTTTTTTTTTTTTTTTTTTTTTTTTTTTTTTTTTTTTTTTTTTTTTTTTTTTTTTTTTTTTTTTTTTTTTTTTTTTTTTTTTTTTTTTGCGTCGATTTTGGACAAGATTTGCGTAGTAAAAACGACGTTGGTCTAGTTATAGATGGGAATAGTTTGAAATATGCGCTGACGTGCGACCTAAGGCGAGACTTTCTCGATTTGTGTACTTCGTGCAAAGTCGTAATATGCTGTCGAGTCTCACCGATGCAGAAAGCTGAGGTATCGCGAGAGCATTTTCTTCTTGCCCTACGTCCACGCGGACGCTCCGCTCTCGTTCATCGTGAAATATGACGGCCAACTCTGGTTTCAGGTGGTAGATCTAGTGACGAGCAATACAAAAGCCGTGACGCTCGCTATCGGCGACGGAGCCAATGACGTCGCCATGATACAAAAGGCCCACATCGGTGTCGGTGAGTTTCATTCGTTCAAATCCTTTTTTTTTCTTTCTTTTACCCCCCACCCCCTCGATGATTCTCATGGCCTCGTCAATTGTCAAAGGTATTTCCGGTGTGG
This sequence comes from Campopleginae sp. 14b, assembly GCA_030522525.1. Taxonomy (NCBI): domain Eukaryota; kingdom Metazoa; phylum Arthropoda; class Insecta; order Hymenoptera; family Ichneumonidae; species Campopleginae sp. 14b. Next base: position 13,845 of record JAPYYS010002477.1, read on the forward strand.
AGGGTCTACAAGCAGCCTGCGCTTCGGATTACTCGATAGCCCAATTTAAATATCTCAAACGTTTGCTCTTTGTCCACGGTTCATGGAACTACAGTAGGATGTGCAAATTAATTTTATATTCTTTCTACAAAAATATTTGCCTTTACGTGATCGAATTGTGGTTCGCCATATATTCCGGCTGGTCCGGACAAATTCTCTTTGAGAGATGGTCCATCGGTTTGTACAATGTGGTAAGTTGATCCGTTGTTCGTTGACAAGGGCGGGGCTTTTCGTTCGACTCGATAAATAATGATTATTTAATCGGTTTAATGAAGGTATTTACCGCGGCACCCCCGCTCGCGATGGGCCTCTTTGACAAAGTTTGCTCGGCCGAAACTCATCTCGCTTATCCGAGATTATACGCTGCCAAGAACACAACCGAGGCCACATTTAACATTAAGGTTCGCTTCAACCGGTCGCCTCGCTCGCCTCGCTCGCCTCGCCTCATCATTTTTCATTACACGCCCTTTTGCTCCCCAGGTATTTTGGGTTTGGATAATCAACGCCCTGATACACTCGTCGCTATTGTACTGGCTGTCGTTGCTCGCTCTTCGGCACGACGTTATTTGGGAAAATGGTCGAGACGGTGGTTACATCGTTTTAGGCAATTTCGTCTACACCGTGAGTCCATACATATCGCCCCCCCCCCCCCCCCCCCCCCCCCCCCCCCCCCCCCCCCCCCCCCCCCCCCCC
>JAPYYS010002485.1:0-16372 GCA_030522525.1 Campopleginae sp. 14b
TATATATATATATATATATATATATAGTATATTTATATTATGATTCGTCCTGTGGAAAGTCAATAGCAAATATTCATAATTTCACGCTTTCTCTATCTGCATAAATCTGTATTAACGCAGTATATGTATTGCTGAAAATATTAATTTCTTTATTCACATTGTCATTATGATTTTGACGATTATAGAGCATCGTCATTATACGAGCTATAATAAAATTCCAACGAAGGGAACCCATTGTTAGTTTTTAGGGAGGAGACGTCGCAGCAGAGAGTCATGCACATTGCATTCGGGCGAAAGAAAAGGAGAGAGAGAGAGAGAGAGAGAGAAACGTCACGACTCGTTTCTCTCGGTGCACCCAATTAACGGGTCGGGTAATACGGCATTGTAATTGGCATCACGCGCGAGAGTCACAGCACTTGCTGCACTAACTTTGACTCTCTTTTTCTTTTTATCTCTTGGTAGTTGTTTCTCGCTCACTCACTCTCTCTTTGCGATACCTGAGGCCAAATTCTGCGGGTCGGTACGTTATATATGGGAAATTTCAAGAGCCCGTGCGACTTTTCACCATGTCCCTACAATTGACAATTTTGACAATTTTTTGAAATTTTTTAAATTAATTATTGAGGTCCTTCTAGGACGGCGACGGTGATTCGAAATTTTTGTTTCCCGGAATCCGGTAACTTTTCTCGCAGCTCGGGTGAGACAATTTTTTTCCGAAATCTCGTACCATCCCCACCGGTTAAAAATCATTTAGTCAAAACTTTTCAACAAATCGATTAAAAATCATGGCAATTTCACATTGGAGGCCCCATACGAATTTCGTTAAAATTCACCGCGTCTATATAAAATACTGCGAGAGCCCTGCAATGTCCCCGCCTCGGCCCACCGCCAATGCGGCCTTCTAATTATTCACTTTCACCATAGCCCGAGGCTTTGCCTCCCTCCCTTCTCGCTGCTGCTCTCTTGCCACATTTTTCTTCATATACCGTTTTCTTCTCTCGTCTATTAACACTTTTCTCTCGATCCCTTCCCCTTTTTTTATCGCCGACGATTTTATTTCTCGCCGCGAGATCGTTGAATTTTATTTTCGCGAAAATAAATGCAAAAAAAAAAATGCCAAAAAAAAACCCAAAACCCGCCATAGGGGGGAGGGCAAAAAATGAAATTCCCATAAATGAATTCGCAGATTCCAGCAAAGATTTTGCGACCGCACGACGAACCACTGCACCAACAAAAATTAAAAAAAATAAAAAATAGAAAAAAATAAAAAAATAATGGAATTAGCCATGAAATTCCCATGAATGAATTCACAGATTCTAGCAAAGATTTTGCGACCGTACGGAGAGCCACTGCACCAACAACAACAACAAAATTTTTTAAATAAAAAATAAAAAGAATAATGGAATTGGCCATGAAATTCCCCATATAATTGTTCCCATGGCCATGTATATTTATGTATAGTGAGCGAGGAACCGCTTTCTACTCTCTCGGGTTCGATCGAAACACTGCGAGAGCAAGAGATCCATCGCGGGCTTCTTTGAGTGTGTAAAAGCCCGCGATCCATGATCATTTTATCTCTTTCGTCTTTGGCTGTGGCGCGCGGGCTGTCTCGTTTTCTTTTCCTCTTCTCTTTAATTTTCTCCATGAGACGGAGGATCCCGCGGTGCATCGTGAAACATTAACCAAACGTATTATTTATCCTCGGTCTGTGTCCTTCACGCGAGCAAATAATATCCGTTTTAAATCTCTTTCTAAAATCCATGCCCACGACAACCAGTACCAAGTGCATTCGTTGCACTCGCTGCTGCTCCAGCCTTATCAAACAATCCATATCTATGTCTATATCGTTCGGGCTATTTCACGCTATCGTGGCCTGGCCAATTGCGGCAAGATCTCGGCTTTCACACTCTTGATACACGAATTTCTTAGCCACTGACGCCGTCCGCGAGATTCCATCGATTTAAATTGCACTAATGTGCAATTATTTCTCGATGCATTTTTTTTCCTTCGAACCAAGATTTGGAAAAAAATGTGCAATTTAAAAATGTGCCAAGGATCGATCGCAATATTGGGTGTAGATTTTCACGGCTTTATGAGGCGATTACCTTTTATTTGTAATTAAGGAATCTCCTTAATTGCATTGTCATGCCCGACGATCGAATAGAAAGTCTTTTTTTTTTTGCTATAAAATTTGTCGAGCGTGAAAAATAATTTCTGTACGCGGATGTTAAATTTGATCTGGGATACTAAAGATTTAAATGTCGTTTGGAATATTTGGTAGGCGCGGTGAACGGACGGTAAAAATGCCGGAGCAGCGTGAATTTTCAAGCTATGGGAATTTTAATTCTGAGACTATTCGGCTTTGATTTTTATTGGATTATGAGTTTGTTTTTTTTGCAGATTATTAGTTTTCGTGTGAACGGATTTCTTGGCTCTGCGGATTATTCGCTTCGTAATAAATATTTTCAACGCCAATAGCATCCGCGTAACCATCGCGCGATCTCTCTTTCTCTTGAGACTCGGAAACGCACCCGAGAACTCTGTCAGTTGTTCGCGATGATGGACGTACGGTAAACGATCGTAAATACATCGAGAGAGTGCGATTAATGCCGAGAGTTGTTCACCAACACTCGCAGCTGTTCGCGGCTGCTGTTATTGTGTACGGAGCTCGATCGCGGTGCGTTAAAATTCTTTGAAATAGTAAGCGAGGCGACTAAAAAATCTTTACGTGGCAAAAAAAAACAAAAATCTCCGTTTTTTTCGTGCCATTTCGCATTTCCAACCAATTTTTTACTATTTTTTTAACTTCCAACAAAACTGCCCTAGGTTCAAGTGATTCTGCATTAAAAAAGGAAAATAATGAGCCCAGCTTGAACTCTTTTCGTCGAATTTTACCGGAGATATGAATATTTAAAGATTGGGGTCATTTTGACCCCAGGTCATGGGAATCGGTGAAACAAAACAAAAAATAAGCTAAGCGTTCTGGGGTCAAGCGACTCTATGCTGGGCGATCTAAACGCCTGGACGTTCGGCCACGTACAGGAAAACATTCATGAGAAGAAAAGTTTTAATTCCCGCGCAGCAGCGAGCCCATAAATTTTTATTGAATCACGTATGCTGTTTTTTTTTTTTTTTTCATTCTCCTCCAAGAATGGGAAAGAAACGCTGAATAATCATGAAAATGGTTGGCTCAAATGATACACGTCGAGATCGCGAGGCGGTAGCGTATAGTTGTGTGCAAGAAAAATTTCGAGGGAGGCACAACAAGCGCGCGGCGCGCATTGAAAGAAAATCTCCAACTTTCACGTTAAGAAGAAAATTACTGTAAGTAATAATACCACCGAATGCTATCAATCAATTTTCTCCTTGGTACGCCGGCATACTCGGACGATTTCTCGAATCACGTTTCACCAAAGTTTACAACTATTTTATATCCCTCCAGGATTCTCGTTAATATTTTTCCCAACTTTATTCCCGAAATATAGAATTCGTGATCGTGAGAATGACCATTTCGTCTGGGAAGTGAGAAAAAAACATTATTTCGATCACGACAGAATTTTTAATTCATTTTTTAATTACAAAAAAAATATGTATTCAAAAAAATTACCAAAAATCAGCAAATCTTGAGCCCCATAAAAATGCCATAAGCTCGACGACTCGAACTCTCAACTTTATCGTAACGCAGAAACGATGCCAGCAAAGGCAAAAAACTAAATATCAAGAATCCATGAGGTTGCGATCGAGTTTATCGTCAGAGTTTCATCGGGCCCGGAAATACCGATCAAAATTTCTTCTCCGAGACAAAAGTGTTTGACCCGCGCAGTTCTTTCCCACGTACGCATGTTTTTTTTCTTATTATCTTCTTGGCTTGAGTCGTTTTTTCTTCGGGACATAGACAAGCTATGCGAGTAAGCGTGGTTGGCTATTGTCCAATGCGTGTGTCACGTGCATATTCGTTTGTATCGCGGTCTATGTATCGGTGTGTACAAAGTGAAAGATATTAGTGACAAAGAGCGCATATTGTGGAGAGAGAGTCTGCGTTATCCACGAAAATGCCACGCCTATATGCGTTTCTCGGAAAAAAAAAAAAAAAAAAAAAAAAAAAAAAAAAAAAAAAAAAAAAAAAAAAAAAAAAAAAAACGAGAAACTCATTCGCGTCCGTGTACTCGCGTGTACGTTTTATACTTTTCCCGATAAGAAAATGCTAACTTGCTGGATCCCGAGCACGTGTGTTGACCCTGGGACGGTAACCTCATTTTCTTAACGGGGTCAAAATGACCCCAATTTTAAAAAATTCATATCTCCGGAAAAAATTGACGAAAAACTTTCAACCTGGGCTCATTTTTTTCGTTTTTTAATGCAGAATCGCGTGAGTCTCAGGCAATTTCGCTTCAAGTCAAAAAATTGGTAAAAAATTCAGTAAATCGATAAAAAAAACGTAAGAAAGAAGTAAAAATTCATATCTCCTGCAAATTTCAACGAAAAAAGTTCAACCTGGGCTTATTCTTTTTGTTTTTCGCTGCAGGATCGCGTGAGCCTGGGGCAATTTTGCTTGGAATAAAAAAATTAGTCCAAAAAATGGGGTAAAACGATAAAAACCGGAAAAACGAAGGGAGAAAGAACGCGGGATTAAAAGTCACCTACGGGCTAGTTTTTGACCCCATCAGATTATCCTTTCAGACTAAAAATCGAAAATAGAAAAAGTAATAAAAATTAAAAAAAAAAAAAAAATCAATAATAACAATAATAATAATAATGTTAATAACGTTGATTGTCGTACCTTGGTTCGATTGAGAGGATTGGAAAAGTCCCAGCCCGGGGCGACGAACAAGTATCCACACTTGGAGATTTTTCTCGTAGCCTGAAAAAAGAGAAAAATGGCTTAAAAAAAAACAAATGACTAAATAGTTAATAGTGGATTGTAAAAATGTGGTTTGCATGAAAATGTCGAGCGCGTTCGAGAGCGGAGAGAAAAAATAAATTGGATTGTGTATGGGCATCGTGTGTGCATGGCCTTGGCTCGACGTAGACGCTCGTGTCATCATAAACGTCGTTATCTCGTGTCGAAATTTGTGTCTACTAGCCGCGCGCGGTATCTCAATGGAAAACAATTGGAAAAAAAAGAGGTTCGAGCGGTGGGGGGGGGGGGGGGGGGGGGGCAAAAAATGGGTGGTACTCGCGGGGGTCAAAAAAAATCTCAAAAGGATTGAAAAAATAAAAAAAAAAGATATGAAAAAAAAAATCGAAAACCACAGAACAACGATGCAGACGAGAGAATGGAAAAGTTCCAGTCGCGCCCCCTTTCATCCTTTCAAAGCTTCATTAGCTCCCGGTCTGTGTACGTATCTTTGCCGCCGATGTATCGTACACATGGAGAACACAAAACTTCTCAATGGATCATCATTATTTTATAGACAGACGCGGTACATCGTACAAAAGCCTCCAAGTACAGGGCTCGCGTATATATATTGGTGGGTTGCTATTGACGCTGCACAGGGCGACGAACAATACTCGCAGACTCGTGTGGGCTGAGGCAGGGTAATAAAAAAACAAAAAAATTAATTTTTTTGCAACGCAAAAAATGAATCGAAAAAAAAATGTTTGAATTTAAAAATTTTTTTTATCATGGATGGAAATTTTTTTTTTCTCCATCCATCCAAGTTTCTATCGCTTCAGATATTTTGCAAAATATTTTGCACAGAGTGCAACATTCAATTTTGCTTGCGTTATGATTTTTTTTCTATTTTTTTTTTTTTTTTTTTTTTTTTTTTTTTTTTTTTTTTTTTTTTTTTTTTGTTTTTATTTTTTTTATTGTTTCTTTATTTTTATCAAGTGGAAAAAAGGTATAAACTTGAGGAAGAAGGTACAGGTAGACAAAGAACCAGGAGAGGCAATTAGAAGATAATTATTTGATTAATATTATTATCAGAGAGTATGTAGGAAAGGCCGAGTTACGTGTGTATCGTATTTACGCGAAGGAGGTACAATCATCGTGTGTAACGCGCGCCCGGATCATTGTCGTTTGTGCGCGTGTATGAAAGATTGTAAAACTTTGTATACGCAGGTGGCATTAAAACGATCCTCTTGCCTCATTCTGCTGCTGCTGCTCTGGCTCTCGTTTATTCATCGACTCGTGGGAAGAAAAAAAGGAAAAGAAAATTACGTGTAACCAAACACGCGAGAGAGAGAGAGAGAGAGAGAGAGAGAGAGGGGGGGGGGGGAGGAGGTTTGAGGACCTCGAAAGTACGTTAACCCACTCAGTAATAATTGACGAAAGAATGACATTAATCGTAATGCCATTGTGTAAACAAAATTTTATTACGGATCTGATCAACGATATTGGTTACGCACGAGACGGCTAAAAATATCAACGACTTTCCCTGACACTTCATTGACAGACTCAGGATTGAACTCTGCGAGGATTGGGCTCTGCGATATGCTGGGTCAATTTGACCCAGTGTGTACGTGGGTACCCAAAGTGTGTGAAAATTTTTATTTTAAATTAATACATTTTTCATTCCATTTTTTTGAGCAAGTCGGGTCAATTTGACCCAGTGTGTACTTGAGCACTTAAAGTGTGTGTTTTTTGAGGAAATTTTGAGGAAAATGAAATTTTACCGAAAAAGTGATTTTTTTTCATTCCTGCTTTTTTGGGGCGAACGTCACATAGGATTAGAAAAAGAAATGGTAGTCGAAAAGCCATTGAGCCGAAAAGCCCCCCCCCCCCTCCCGTTTAATTAAACGAGGCATTTTTTTAAAGAATGAAATAAAAAATTGGTCAAAAAAAGAAAAAAAATGATTGGTCGATTGTCGTTGCATCGAATATGGCGAAACTCTCGTATATATATGAGGCTTCGTTAAACGGAGCTTCCGTCCGGTAGAAACGATTTCCGGTCTTGCATGGCTCGTGCATATACGAGTTAAAAAGTACAACGGCATTAATGCGTATACAAAGATAAAGCGATTGTATGGATGGAGGATTGAAGCATAAATGGTATGCATGCGTGTAATGTCTGCTGGATATAGCGAACAGAGGAGCGATGCATAATATGCACATCGCGGACAATTCAACTTCCGGACTCGTAACTCGGGCATTCGAGGCCGCTATCGGATCTGGCTCGACGATTCGACACAATTAAAAAAAAAATATAACGTCGTCTGAATTTTTTGTCGCTCGCTACAAAAGCCCAATTTCCGAGGCGGAATGTGCGTCATAATTTTTCCTCAACGACATTATTCGTCGCCCCTCTTATTCGCGCGCGCCTATCAATTGCCGGATTCCAGCTGCGGAGATTCCGAAATATTTCATTCACCAAAAAATAATCGGCAAAGCAATAAATTCTCAAAATTGAAAAAAAACGTCGAAAAATTTAATTTACATGTAAAAAAAGCGGAAATAAATATCGTCATAACGTTTGGAGGGTTCTTGAACAATTAAAATACAAACAAAATCAACTGACGAGGCCAAAAAATCATCAAGATATCCTAAAATTCTCAGAATTCAAAAAACCATCGATCAATTGAATTTCCATGTACAAAAACCATTCAAAAAATATCGTAACGTCGTTTCGAAGCTTTTCGAAGAAAAAAAATAAACTTACGAGCCCAAAAACTAATCGGAAAACCCTAAAATGCTAAAAATTCCAAAAATTACCAATAAATCCAATTTCCATGTACAAAAACGATAAAAAAAGATGGTTACTTGGTTTGGAGGGTTTTTTGGAAAAAGAAAAAATAGCGTAACTGTTTTCTAACGGCCGCGATCACCGAAACGAGGCCGTATAAAAAAAAGAAGAGATTTAACCGTAAAAAGTGGTGGAATAATGGGGAAAAATGTGTAAAATGGAATGAGTGATTAAAGGAGTGTGTAGCGCAACGGATTCGCGGATACAGCGGTCGAGGCTCCATTCGCGGATTCTCGGGTACGTCATAACGCGAGACGTTGCGGCGATAATGCAGGCTTAAATAATTAACGCAAAAGTATGTACGACGTAATGTAACGTAAAAGGATAAAAAAACATGGGAGGCGAGAGGAAATATAATTGGAAAAGAATCGGAGCGTGTCCATGGGCGAGGCCCTCGCGAAAATCGAACACCCGGAGATACAAACTATAACGCCAACGTGTGCTGATACTCGCTTGGCCGAGACGAGAGCACACACACTCATCAAATATGTTGTGCCACAGAGCCAATCGGAAATTACACTCCGTTACGTATTAGACATTAAGTAGGAACTTGAAGACACACACGCAGAGGCATTTACGTATAACGAGCCGTTAGACTTGCATTGGAGCATCGCGTCTGGCTGCAGCCACTTTGTTAACCGATTTATGCCTTAATCGGTATTGGCTACATAGTTTGTGATCACTAAAACGTTAAAAACTGTATAGCCCGATCGGAGATACTCCTAAATGGGCATTCAACGGTTATTTTATAATAATTCAATGGGTTATTAACTTTTACGGAAAATTGATGCATCGGAGATGGAGGAAGGAATTTTTGTTAAATTGACGAATTATTGAAAACGTTAGAGACTCATTTTTCAATGATTTTTAATCATTTATTTTTTAATCATTCTAAATGAGCGTTCAATGAATCGGAGATCGAGGCAGGAATTTTGGAAAATTGTGGAATTATTGAAAAATTTGGAGACTGATTTTTTTTATTATTTCAGCTTTTTTAATAATCGTAAATGAGTATTTGATGAATCGGAGATCGAGGCAGGAATTTTGGAAAATTGTGGAATCATTGAAAACTTTGGAGACAGATTTTCCAATTATTTAATAATTTTCAATAATTTATTTATCAATAATCCTAAATGAGCATTCAATGAATCGGAGATCGAGGCAGGAATATTGAAAAATTCCCGTTGATTTATCAGAGGAAAAAAATAATTTCGTTGCGCATGCCAAAGATGCAAACTTGAGTGTCACACGAAATCTCGGTCAATTGAACGGGGAGAATATTTGATGGGGAACCTGTGCACGGGTTCTTCTTATATCCGTTGGTTGGCGGCGGCATTTTCTTACGTACGACGGGGAAGTGCCCGAAGCTCTGAGGGATAGAGAAAAATAAGAAAGAGAGAGAGAGAGAGTAAGAGTTGCCCGGTTGCCTGTGGCTCTGGGCAACGAACTGACGTGCCAGGAGTCTCTTCCGTCTGTGAGAAAAGCTTGCTCCTCGTACCGCGCACTAAATATAAATATATGTATGTAGAAAAATCATGTGCAATGGTAGAGAATTGGCCGCGTGGTGAGCATCGCGGACAGCGAGTCCCACGCGTCTCGTCGCCACCGCCGCCGCGACTTCTATCGTGCGCCACTCTTTTGCTCCTGCTCCTGCACTTTCTGCTCGTGGTTTCCTCACATGGACTTTCCTCACACGGCTAAAGCCCCCCCCCCCCCCTCACTCCTTTATACCAGGGATTTGGTGAGCATTGAAAAAGCGGTTTGTTTTTTTTTTTTTTTTTTTTTTTTTTTTTTTTTTTTTTTTTTTTTTAATTTTTTAAACGTTGAATTAAATATTTGTTTGATAATTTTGAAATTTCGACAATATTTTTGATTTTTAATGAAACTGAGAGCAAACTTAACGATTGTGAGGACAAACAATTCACTTCCCGAATAAAGTTTCTCCAATATTTCGCAATGACAAAATTTTGATGAGTCTTGATAAAACTGTTTGGAAAGTGAAAAGATGAAATTTTTGAATTTTTCTCATTTTTTTTTAACTTTTAAATTTCAATTTTATATTTTTATTTTAATCGTAAATGTGTTTTTGCGTTAAGGAAAAATGTGGGGATTCGTGGGACTTGGTGGAGAGTGCGTGTATGTACGAAACTGATTTGTGTATGCACGAGCACCGGTTTCACACACAATATTGGACTAGAAGTAGAAAGAGGCATGGCGAGAGGTAAACAGGAGACGAAGAGAGAGAAAGAGAGAGAGAGAGAGAGAGATTCACCCTCTGCAGGGTACCCAGCGGGATCCACGAACTGTACGTGTGCCCAGTGTCGCAACTCGTCCTACGAGAAACGACAGTCGTCTTGTAAATATGTGTGAGTGAGGGGATGAGTGTGTACGACGAATCCTTTCTGTCGAGTGAGCTAGACGAGATCGAGTTCCGATGTGAACTCGTGCGCCACGAGCTAGACGTTATTCCGATGTCTCTGGCATCCACGCTCTGGCAAAAAGGAACAGAGCAGACTCGCCAAAATTCCAAAGAGTTATCATTTGACGAATAAAAATTCCTAAATCGTGTTGCACTTGGATGGGTTTCCGAAGCAATTAAGGACGTTGCGTCGCACGGTCAATTATAAATGTTTAATAATTTTGATAAATTTTTCATTAATTCATTCAATTGAAAGAATTTCATATTTTCATATTTTGATTTTTTAATATTTTAATATTTTAATATTTTGATATTTTAATATTTTAATCTTTTAATATTTTAATATTTTAATATTTTAATATTTAATATTTTAATATTTTAATATTTTAATATTTTCATATTTTCATATTTTCATATTTAAATATTCAATATTTTAATATTTAATATTTCAATATCTTAATATTTTAATATTTATTATTTTTATATTTTATAGAATAAAATTTAGAAGAATGAAAAAAATAAAAAAAAAAAAATAAAGGAAAAAAAATAGTTTCATAATTTTTCTGGGAATGTTTAATAATGTGCTCGCTAATACTGGGTACGAAGAGACGTGAGTGTTGGATGGAGTTGATTACGACGTGGAAGCGCGCTTCCTTTCTCGCGGAAACCCCCGTGGCGTGAGAACTCGACGTTTACCATCAACGCCCTTTACCCATACCGCGCACGCATACGTGCGCACCAACACACCGAGCCACTTACAAGAGCTTTATGATTTAACTGCATAATCAACAATGTATGTGGATCATGCTTATGAGATCCGACTATTTAAGATGCTGCTTAACGAGCTACGAGTGAAAATTCGTTTGAGAATAAGGTTTCACAATGTCAGAACGATGTATATATAGAATATTATAAGGACAAGAGGTCATAGCCCCTGAGAGGCAATTTTTCTCAAAGATTTTCATGAAAATTCGGTTCTCCATATCTGACGCTCATTCAGACCGTTTAGCGAGTAGAATTCAATCGACATCGACGATTAAAAAAAGCAGGAAACAAAAAAGAGAAGCAAAAAAAAATGGGAAATGGAAAAAAAATGAACGAATAATCGCGTTTAAAAAAATGAGCAAACGTTTTTTCAGCTTCGAGAATTAAAATAAAAAAATTAAACTTTTTATTTGTTTTTTTTTTTTAATCAAACTCTAGCCTGAGATCCTGCCAAGATCGAGGTTAACCATCGAGTCAAGTTGCCGAGATTTCTTGAGAGTCGAACGATCGAAGAGCGAGAGAGAGAGAGAGAGAGAGAGAGATAGAAATATAATAAAAAAATAAAAGAGAGATATAATAAAATACATTATAGCAAAAAATATTCAATAAAAAATAAAATAAAAATAATAAGTAAAAATAATTTGAAAAAAAATAATAAATTAAAATAATAAATAAGAAAAGAATCAAAAAATAATTTGAAAAGGAAATAAAATAAAAACGATAAATAAAAATAATGAATAAAAATAATAAATCAAAATAATGAATAAAAAAAAAAAAAAAAAATTTAAATAATAAAAAAAAGAGCTCGTAGATAAGGTGGAAAAGTAAGATGAGCGTGTATATGAGGTCGAGTAGAGTATATCGTCTCGAAAATGGAATAATAAAAAGGCATGATTTCGTGAGGGGCACTTGTCTATAACAACGAGGTTAGGATTATTTATCGAGGGCTTGAGAATGCGAGTGGAAGGGAAGGGGTGAGGCCGAGACAGTAGGAAAGATCGTGACTGGTTGTCTTCACTCGAACAATATATTTTCTATTCAAATAGCCGCACAGCAAATGTCTCGTCCCGTTCGACCAAATTCATAACCTACAGGAAAGCTTAACGAGACGTGACGTGCCCTTGGAATATTATTGTTCTCCGACGTTGGCGCCGCATCTCGTCGGTAATAAAAAAAAACGGTAAATTCATTTTGTCCCTCCGGAGCCTCGAAATCAAGCAAGAAAACATTTTTTTTTTTTTTTTTTTTTTTTTTTTTTTTTTTTTTTTTTTTTTTTTTTTTTTTTTTTTTTTTTTTTTTTTTTTTTTTTTTTTTTTTTTTTGCGAGGGAATTCTCAAGTTGAAAGGGAAATGTTCCATTTCTTTTCATCGCGATCACGAACCGCACGCGCCCAAGATAAGCTCGCACTTGGAATTGAAAAATTCATTGCGTGGCCTGTATAAATATCTGGCCGATTCGCCTCGTCCAAGCTTATGAGATTTACGTGACTACGATATATGAAAATATTTTTAATATGGTATTCCATGACGCGGCCCACATTGGACATCGTTGCCCTCCAGTCACGAATATAAACCGTAAGCCATATCCTGGCAGGCATGGCACGCGTGCTTTTCCAATTGAATTCAATTAAAACCAAGATTCCTCGAAAAAACTGATAAAAAATGATGAGTCTGAAATTCGAATCGACGCGATGCCACGAAATGGAAAAGAAATTTTGTTTTTGTTTTGTTTTAATGATTCGTTACTTTTTATTCTACGAATTCATTGGTGAGGTTCAAAAAGGGCAAGAGGCAATTAAGAAAAAAAAAAAAATAAAATAATATAATTCATTTTTCGCCTTTTGCCAACGATGCAAACTCCAAAATCAATGAAACTGGAAATGAAATTTAATTATAAAACTCATCGATATTTTAATATTTTACTATTTCAATATTTCTCGTCGCAATGAAACAATTTTTCGAATGATTAAAAAAAAGAAAAAGCGTTTAGTCAAACGTATCGAACGAAATATCAATCTTATCCAACAAATGATTTTTTTTCACTGCATATATTTTGACATAAACGGCGATACGTTGGCTGGAACGAGCGATTTCATACCGAAACTTGTCCCTCGTCATATCCGCTCTTGGTATTTAACTGTAAATCGTGACTGATTGATCGTACCAATTTGTTTTGGACTTTGAACATCGCCGACTCGGTTTACAGTTGATTTTTCATACCTTTCGATACTGATCTATGTTTTGCCTGTTATAATGTGTGTTTGTGTGTGTCAGTTGGTTAAAAACGCGACTGGTGGTGAGGAGAGTTTTTTGCAAGACGTACTGGACGCAAGTGGAGGAGCCTGATGACCTGTACATGTGTGTGCGTACGAGCAAGAATGTCTCATTACGCAAAGGTCTTCTTTATGCATAATGGATGTGGCAAACGGGGTGCCAGTTATTGGTGACGCTGCTCGAACAGCACGAGCACAGACGAGACACTAAAAGACAAGAATTACATAGACACGAGCCTTCTCAAATGTCTTACGAGCAATGAGCCTGAAGTTTGCATCGACGCAATGCCACGAAATAAATAAATAAAAATCAAATAAAATTTTTTAAATGGTTCGTCACTTTTTTTTTCTTTTTTTTTCTCTTATTATTATATAATATTATATTATATTATTATTATATTTATTCAATGATTATATTATTATTATTATTATTATTATTATATAATATATTATATAAATTATTTTTCCATCATTATTTTGATAATTAATCAACGTTTTTTTCATTTTTTTTGTAAATCCAAGTTTAGATCGTGAAAAAAGTCTGCTCCACTAATTTTGACAAATACTTTCCGAAAATTTGGCACTCTGCTTGAAAAAAATGATGAATTTTCGGTGCATTTTGATTTTTTTCATTTTTCGGTAAATATTGTTTTGTTTGTTCGTTTTTTTTGGCTCCGGTTCGGTAATTCTCACGAGATTCTGGAGCAAGTTATCGATCGAATGGGCCAGTGCACATAGAGTTTTTTTTTTTTAAATTGAATTCTCACTCGATCGTAGTGATGGATGGAGACGAATGATTGGAAAGTCTCGTTTGGCCTCTGACTCGTTTGTCCCTAAGCGGAGGTCAATTGTGACGATGCGAATTTAATTTGTGCCTAGGGGTCAATCGATGGGGAATCAGAGGAAGAAAAACCGTTAGGACGCTCGTCAAAAGTATAAAAATGTTTAATGATAGCTGACACATGAGACTCGGAAATTTTTCTCGATAGGAACGCGTTATCGCGCTCGATCACAAAGCGTAAACTTTCGACCGGATCGGTCGAAAGATTTCATTCGGGAAAATAAAAGTTTGCAGATTTTGGGATGATGCCGTTAAAAACGGTTGTGTCCCGCGATGTCGTCGTCGTTAAAACTTCATTTCCCAAGAGAATGCAATAAAAAAAAGCTAACCAACAGGCCGATGACTATATTTTTCCTTCCTTGACAATTAACGTTTAGGACAGAAAGGATTATCAATGAAATATACGACGACAAGACCGTGCCACGAATCCACAAGTCGAGATCGTAAAAGAAGCCCCACAAAAATAATTCGTACCAACTCGTTCTTTTAATTTAAGAAACCGCAGAGCACCTGATCAATTTACTGTCCTTTGAGGACCCTCTGTGATAAATATTCTAGGGAGAGCACGCTCCAAATTTTCACCACGTAAAAAGAATAGTAATGTTTAATAGCTCACGAAATTTTTCGAGACTTTACCATGTAGAAGTTGAAATATTTATTTATGAAAATTACTATTTTCAGGAATTTCTCATTAGAGGGCGTGTTCAATGTTGCTATTTTCAACATTTAATATTTTCATTTCTGAATGGTGAAGCTTCTTAAAACTTTGCATACCATTTTCTCCAACATCGAAGAAGCTTCATTTATTTTTTCCAACAAAATTGATCGTTAAATTTTATCGAAATTTTGGTTATTATTTGAAAAATAAATATTACCTCGGACGATCTTGAATTTTCTATCGATAAAATTCTTTTTACTTTACACCACGTTAAGAGAAAAGTGGGATCCAATGAGCTCGTGCATTTTAAGAGGCCTCAACCGGTAATATATTTATTTATAGAAATCACAATTTTCAAGAGTTGCTCATAAGAAAAAAAGTTGTAATTTCCAACATTGAATATTTCGATTTATAAATGATTAAGCTTCTTAAAACTTAGCATACAATTTTCTTCAACATCGAGCAAGCTTTATATATTTTTTCAAAATAATCGCTTGTAAAATTTCCTCCAAATTTGCATTATTATACAAAAAATAAATTTTACTTCGGACAATTTTGAATTTAGAGTACGTTGTTCTTTAGTAAATAAGTAAAAACTTAATTTCATGGGTTTGGGCTAAAAAATAATTGAGTACGTGGGAAAAATTGTAAGTAAATTTGAATATCGAACGAGCCAAGGAGGAAAAGGCCAAAACATAAAATACCTAAAAAAAATGTCTTTGAGATTTAGTTTCGAATGGAAATAGTGTTTTCCGTTGGTTCCCATGTCGAGAGTGTTTCTTCCAACTTTTCTCTCTCTCTCTTCTTCTTTCTCTTTCTTTCTCGCAGCATCCAGCCCACCGGTACAAAATAGACACACGTATGGAGTATACAGTAAGGCTGGTAAGGTTGAAGGTCCCAACCTCGCTCGTTCACTGGCACGGCCTCGGCCCAGGCCCGGTCTTCTTTTACGGCAAGTACTGTTACTGACACAGTGGCACGCTTCTCTTCTCTCTCTCTCCCTCTCATTCTTTCTCTTCGGAGCTCTCGTCTGGTTCGTCCTGGTAGTATTTCCTGTGAGTAGCCTCCCGCATGGTGTTGCTTCTGGCCCAGGCATTTTCTCATATATCTCTTGACTACGATTAGTTAGGTTAACTGGACTGTCGAGAGCATTTCCGAGGGCGTAGTGCTTCGTCGGTTTCGTAGTGTCGTCGGTACGAGGCCGTCTGGTCATATCCAGCAGGATTTTCATCATTGCGGAGGGTTTTAAGTTGAGCAAGCAATTTTTATGTGTCAGGACAGAGATAAAAGAGTTTCTCATGAGCCCCGACGACTGGGAAACTAATATCAAGAGAAAGGACGTAGTATTTTTAAGTTGGAGTCGCCTCGTTGATATTCTATTATTTATTCCATTTTTCATTTTATTTTATTTATTATATATATATAATATTAATACTATATTATATTAATATTATATTAATATAATATTATTAATTAATATTATATTAATAAATTAATAAATTAAATTAAATTCATTCATTTATATTATTTAATTAATTTATTAATTTATTAATTTATTAATTAAAATAAAATAAAAAAAATTATATTAAAAAAAAATAACAATAATAATAATAATAAATTAATATAATAATATTAATACTATATTATATGCTATATATATAGTATATAATATATATAGTATATATAATATAGTACATATAATATATATAGTATATAGTATTATATATATATA
>JAPYYS010002505.1:0-19545 GCA_030522525.1 Campopleginae sp. 14b
AAAAAAAAAAAAAAAAAAAAAAAAAAAAAAAAAAAAAAAACAAAAAAAAAAAAAAAAAACACAAAAAAAAAGAAAAAAAAAAAAAAAAAACAAATTGGACAAAATTGGTGCCCATTGAGGCGACGAAACAAAATTCGTCGGCAGGATATTAAAGTCCACCTCGATATTTATGTTCGTATTAATAGTTTTCTTCTATTATTCAGTTTTATGATTGTTACGATCTCGATGTTTAAGCCATCTTTATCCCAGCAAGAAACGAGAGTTTTTTTTCTCGTCCCACCGTGTGTTGCAAGTGGCTACGATTGTTTAGCAATGTGTTGACACCTTTAACGTCTATTCTTTATCTACCGAATGCACAAGATATTTTTCTTTCGTAGTTAGTCATAAATTCGGAATTATAACAATAATAATAATAATTGAAAAAGGATTAAATTTTGGTGGACTTTGATGAAAATCTGTCGTTGACGATTTTGGTTCATTGTATTTTTTTTTTTTTGCGAATTTGTTTTTTTTTTGTTTCCACGGTCGGACACAAAAATGAAAACAACGAACGTAGGTCGTTGAGCAACACGTGCAACAGCAGATTATCCCGCTGAGCGATACCGGTGGATCTGAATCGGAATGGTTCGTCTCCGATCAGGAAGAGGAACTCATTCGACTTCTCTCCGTCAACGAGAACAATCAACCTGCACGACGAAACTCTGATCTTCTTTCGTTCCGAATGTAGTTTTTTTTTTTTTTCTTCATCATCGGCAGTTTGAAAACTTTTTTCAATCGTAAATGCACTTTCAATTCCATTTTTTATCGTGTCCCTATTTTTACTCTTTTAACGTAACGTGTGGGTTTTTTAATTGCGAAAAAAAATCATTCTGAATCATTTTATACTCGTGTATGTTAACAATAATTTTGCTCCGCAATCACAAACTATCGAGCGGAAACCGTTATGAGATCCGACAGTTAATTTGTCGAGCGACGAAATAACGGAGCATTAATAAATATAATAGCACTGGCACATAGTTTCGCTACATTTTAATGTGAACGTGTGAGTTTTTCTCACTCAAATAATCAACCTTAAATAGCGACCTTAAATGACAAATGTGAATTATCATTTTGACACACGTTACCAAATCGATTTGTTAGGTACGTACTCATTCGTTAGCAGTGTGCTGTATTAACACTAGTTTTTTTTTTTCTACACTCGTAATTACTAATCGTAGAAAGACAAAAAAAAAAAAAAAAACAGAAATAACGAGTGACAGCACGTTTTCCATTCGGTAAACAGGAAAAGAGCGTTTGGTAATTTCACACGAGTCACATATCTCGACATTTACAAATAATTTAACACGCGCGAGACTCGATCAAAGGACTCGAATAGAGTTCTCGGAGGCACTAACCAATTCAATTTTCAAGGGCTTTTAATATTCGATAAACATTTACAAGCAACAGAGTTAACGGGCTCTAATTATAACCGACTTGTCCGGAGGAAATTGCACTTGGAAAATGATAAATTCCATAATGGAAGATAATCGAGTGATTTTTTTCATTGAAGCACTAACTCGCCGCCTATTGACGCATATTTTCATGATAATGTTTGTTTTGTTTTCTGAATCGTACGATATTTCAATGCGTTGATGGAGAACATTTGGTTGTTCCTGCACAGGTAATGGTGACGAACGTGACGTCTTTGTTGAAAACGGTGAAGGCGGTCGAGGACGAGCACACGCGGGGTACGAGAGCTTTGGAATCAACGATCGAGGCGATCGGCCAAGAAATTCGAGCCCTCAATACCCCGGATAGTCACAAAATTGTTGTTACACCGGAGGATCTCGTTCGTTGCACGAAAGGCATCACAACCGCGACTGCCAAAGCCGTCGCAGCTGGAAACAGTTGCAAGCAGGACGACATTATTGCTGCAGCGAATCTCGGCCGAAAATCCATAAGCGATATGCTCGCCATTTGCAAATCGGCCGCTTACAATTGTGCCGAAACAACCGAATTACGAGATCGTACGTTACAAGCCGGCCACGACGTCGCCATGAATTATCGCGAACTCTTGCAATCCGTTCTCCAAATATCATCACGATCGAGCGACGCGAAACACACTTTGCCAACGATATCACGAAAAATTGCTCAGAGCGTTACCGAGCTCGTTGCCGTCGCTGAATTACTCAAAGGCAATGACTGGGTCGATCCTGACGATCCCACCGTAATCGCGGAAAACGAATTGCTCGGCGCCGCTGCCAGTATCGATGCCGCTGCAAAAAAACTCGCCAGTCTTCGTCCACGAAGAAGCATTCAGGTAAAAAATTACTCCAATTCGAGGCGATTTTAAGCGGGGATTTACTTTTAGGTTTCTTCTTGACGGCCACAAAGGCATCATCAACGCATCATCTTCTCTACCGTGAGATATGTTTGATATTCTTGGTTGTTTTTCTACACGATCGACCAGGAATCAAACATATTATTACGGTGGCGAGGATAATCATCGATTTTACAAGGCTATGGATGAGCGATTCGCACGATGAATGATTGAAACTTGTCGGGGGGGGGGGGGGGGGGGGGGGGGGGGGGGGGGACGAGCGAGGACATGAACTTTGACGAGATGATACTCGAGGCCGCCAAGTCAATCGCGGCTGCGACTTCGGCTCTTATCAAAGCAGCGAGCGCGGCTCAGCGCGAGCTCATCGCAACGGGAAAAGTTTCGAGAACTCCTCTGACCTCCTCCGACGATGGACAATGGTCCGAAGGCTTGATTTCTGCGGCGAGATTGGTCGCTGCGGCGACTCATAGTCTCGTCGAGTCCGCGAATGCTCTCGTTCAGGGCGTCAGCTCCGAGGAAAAATTAATCTCCAGTGCCAAACAAGTTGCGAGCAGCACCGCTCAGCTCCTCGTTGCCTGCAAAGTCAAGGCCGATCCTGACAGCGACAACACCAAACGACTCCAAGCTGCTGGAAACGCCGTCAAACGAGCCACCGACAATCTGGTCCGTGCCGCTCAACAAGCCATTCAACAGGAAGAGGAAAGATCTCTCGTTCTCAATCGTCGCATGGTCGGCGGAATGGCTCAAGAAATTGACGCCAGATCCGAGGTTTTGAGAATCGAACGCGAACTCGAAGAAGCCCGGGGACGATTGACCGCCATTAGACAAGCCAAATACACTCAACAACAACAGTGAGTTTTGCTCCATCCAAATTACCAAAACAGCAAAAAAAAAAAAAAAAAAAAAAAAAAAAAAAAAAAAAAAAATTTTAATTTAAATAGAAAATTAAAATATATTAATAAAAAAAGGAACAAAAAAAAATAAAAAAAAAAAAAAAAAAAAAAAAAAAAAAAAAAAAAAAAAAAAAAAAAAAAAAAAACAAAAAAAAAACATTTTCATTTTAATTGGATTTTTATTTCTCTTTCTACAGAATGGAAAACAAGAGTTTCGAGGAACGTCAATCGAGTGGCAAAAGTGGGTTTAGCCAAGCATTGGAAAATTTACAATCGTCCGGTAATCAGATCGGCCACATAATCAACGATCGGGAAAACCTTGTTAGTCCCGAAAAAGTTCATTCGACGCAGAGCACCCTGGAAAGACGTATGAAGGAGAATCAATATCGCGAGGGTAGTTACGGTACATTGGAATCTCGAAAATTCAACGATAGTCCCGATTATCAATATTCGACGTTGGACAGCCAGCGATCGAGATTCGGCTCGAACGAAACTAGCAGCGAGAGAAATCGTTATCCGGGTTCCGACACTTTGCATTCATACACGATAACCGATCGAAATTTTCCAACTGACAATTCGCCGGCCCAGTACAGCTCGATTGAACGAAAAATAAATCAAGAATCTTACGACTCGAGCGACCGAACGAACGACATTTACGAGGACTCGAGCAAAATTCCATTGAGAAAAAATCAAGATCTCCGGGGTGAACAGACGTACGGTGGAAAAAGTCCGCAAAACCAACAGCACGAAGATTTTATCAGACGGGAGAAAAGTTTCGAATCATCGATGAAAAAAATGGAGGATATTTCGCACGGACCTCCGCCTCCGCCACTGCCACAAATGCCGCGTTCTCCGGTTAGTAAAAATATCCATGAATCCTCATTCGGCAAATTTACTCAGGAACAAAATTATCACGAGGACAAACAAACGAGTTTCGAGAAACGATCCAACGAAACTTTGGACCCGAGCTATTTTCCTACCCCCGGAACAACAACAACAACAACCTCGACGCTCGTTAACGAACGTTTCTCCACTTCCACGCCAATGAGCACTTTCCGAAGTGATAAATCATCCGATCAACAGATACCGCCGCCACCGCGTTCTTACATCGCGACTGCGGGAGTGCCGCAAAATCAAACATACAAAAATGTAGACACCAAAGTCATACCCGGTGGACGAATCGAAACTATAACGACGAAAATTTACACCTCGACGCCCGGCAAATCGACCACCAGCACGAATCTCGAAAAAATGGAAAAAAATGAATTTTCCACGAGCTGCAACGACATGTCGACTTTCAAAGCTCTCGATACCGGCAACAAAGAGAGTCTCGAACAACGCACCATTAAACAATCGACCCTCCAAAAAGTAACGGAAAAGAAAACTGTTACGATGACGACATCGAAACGCCACGAATCCAACACCAAATCTTTCAGGTTTGAAGAAAAAAAATAACTCCCCCGCCCCCGACTTGATCATTATTTCAAACGCACAAGATTATTGCGTTTTCATCAGTCTCCATTACAAAGGAACCATATTTTTTTGCTATTTCGAGAGCGTCTATAGCGAATTATATAGAAAAAACAAAAAAAACAAAAACAAAAACAAAAACAAAACGAGAAATTTGAAAAAGAAAAAAGTGTCCTTAGATAGAAAAACGACAATGTGCTTTCGAGTTTTCTAGCCTTTTTAGCATGTAATACGTGAATTGCCTTTTCGAGCGCTGAAATTGTAGATAAACATTTACAGCGGCCATTATTTTATAAAACCATACGATAATTCGTCACGCCTTGTTGCTCGTCGATCCGACGCTGCTTTTCAAATCGAAGCATCGAATAAAAAGCAAACAAATATGCTGGTCAATTGACGAATCGATCGACGATAGACAATATTTCGAGTCAATTGAAACGAGAAGAGTTTCCTTCCGTCTAATTAATTATCGTACTCCATGAAAACTATTTCATTATAAACCACAAAACACTGCTGCTTTTGCATAATCGAACCGCTGCCCCCAACATTTCACTCTTTATTCGCACAGTCTTTTTAACTAAGCCCTACAAATAAACATTATTAAATTCAAGTCGATGAAAGATATCACGAGGATCAAAACGGCTAACGAGAGAAGCGACATATCATTTAATTTTATTCATTTTCACGCACCGTCGACCTTTCTGCGGTGCGATTTTGTTCACTCTTCCCACTCCTTATTTTATTGATGCATTCTCTCCCTCTATAATCATTTTTATTCTTAGTTTTAATCGTTTATCGCCGACAGAATCTCAGACATCTTGATCGTGCTTCTCGCCTTTACTTGACATTTTATTCAAATTACTTGTCCAAATTTGAAAATATTTATCATCGTTCAAATTAATATAAACAAAGTGCAATCGTGTCTTTATATGGAGTATCTTACAACATTTTCCTCGATTTTCCGCAATATTTTTAACTTTAGTATCTTTATATTCGCCAAAAAGATGAATCCAATGCTTAATTAACCAAGTTGACGCCGCGCTCACAAGAGAAAACTCTGCTGCCTGACCACGCCCCCTTAGCATTATCACTTCTATTATTATTTTACACACAAACGCAAACACACACACACACACACACACACACACACACACACACACACACACATACACGCGTGCGCGCACACACGCACTCCGATTATGTAGCGTACGATCGAGCGTTTTGTAACTCACCGATCAATTATTTCCCTCGACCGGAGGAAAAGCAAAAACGCGAGTGCCATGGCGTCGAAAGGAATTTTTTTTAAAAGTAATCCGCGTTTTAATATTTAACAAAAAAAAGAGCGATTTTGAGCATTGAATAAGTTAATTAAAAACAAAAAATATTCTATATACAATATACATATATATATTCACAATATACAAATAGGTATATTGCACGTTAACGCGTAACAAGAATAATGAAAGATGTTTCGTTTTTTTTTTTTTTTTTTTTTTTTTTTTTTTTTTTTTTTTTTTTTTTTTTTTTTTTTTTTTTTTTTTTTTTTTTTTTTTTTTTTTTTTATTAACGAGTTTATGCACGTAGACTATTGTCACATTCTTCGACAGCCAAATAAGCCTTAACCGAGATAAATGAGAAATATATTGTGGAATGTTATACACTAGTTTATTTTTATTGTACTATGTCGTACGTGATTTTATTATACATATATAAATATATATATATATATATATATATATATAAAATATAACAATATGAAATATACATCGTTTACAATTATTTAGTGGAAAGAGCTATCCGACATCTCGATTTTTCTCATTTTCATGGTTTCAACGCTTTTTCGACGAACCTCGGTAAAACAAACGCCGCCCGATGCACCCGCTCGCTGTAGTAACACATTTCCATTCTCTCGAGATCCTCCTCGCTGAATAGTCTCACCGGCTCCTTGAAATTTGTCGACTGAAGCAAGAAAAACAAAAAAAAACGTTGCGACATGTGAGACTTTGGGATATTTTATTTATTTATTTGTTATTTGTAATTCAATTACGTCGTTCGTGCTGCCCAGAACAAAGCCTATTTGTCCGGTCGGATATGTAGGCACTGCAGCTATGCCGTACTCCACAACGTTGAAAGCCGATCGACAATGCTTCATTGTTTGTGCAACGTGATTGAGATTGCTCCAAGCTGTTCCAGCCTGACTGCAAATTATGCCATTGGGTTTTAGCGCTGTGCGCATTAAATTGAAATATTCCTCCTGGAATAAACACTCGGCAGGTCCTGAAAAGCAGGTCGATCGAATGAAAAAATGAAGAAAGCCGATTCCATCCTCCAGGGCAAAGCTCTCTCCCTCTCTCTCTCTCTCTCTCTCTCTCTCTCTCTCCATCTAGACGCAAAAACTCTTTGCACACGAAATATCGAATTTTTTGTCTCGCTTACCAACCGGATCGCTGCTGTCGGTAATAATAACGTCGAATTGGTTGCTGTGTTGCTTCATAAATTCGAATCCGTCACCGACCTTGAGAGTGACCTTGGGATTATCAAGTCCGGACGCCATAAATGGCAAATAATTTCGGGATACTTCCAATACACTCGCGTCTATTTCTACTTGTACTATCTTTTCGATCTCCGGGTGTTTTGCAACTTCGCGCGCAACACCTCCGTCCCCACCGCCCACGATCAAGACCTTCAAAAATGAAGAAAAAAAAAATGAAACTCCACACGGCCGCGATGAGTTCGAAACAAATATATCGATTTTTTTCGAAAATATCGATCGGAGCGTTTCTTCTTCTTGGAAAGTCATCTCGGAGTATTATAGAAATTAAAATGACGAAAAGTTTTTTCTATACTATAATTATAGAAATCGCTGACACCAGAGGCGCCAAGATCGCACTCTCGAACTCACATTCTTCGGATTCGGATGACTGCAAAGCGGCAGAAATGCTATCATCTCCTGATACGAGAATTCATCGTTTTCCGTGCACTGAATTATTCCATCGAGTACAAGAATTCGGCCATGAGCTTTACTAAAAAAAAAAACGCAGTTGCCATCGAACATTTTGACAAGTTGACTTTCTTCAAAAGTACTGTTTCTTAATTTATTCATATAATATAACGCAAATGTGAATGGATATTGACATAATCGCGCAACGAAAAATGTTCGACTTACGTTTCGAGGACTAAAATATCTTGGAACTGTGACTTTTCTCTATGGAGAACTTTTTTCACCTCCAGAGAGACCGCTATGCCCGGCCACAGATCGTTTATCTCGCTGAACCAACCCGCCTTGAGAGCATCCATTCGGAATGATCTTTTTTTTTATTATTTTTTATTAATTAAAATGAAACAACTTTTCTCCTTTTTTTTTTACGATTCCTCGGTAACGAAGAAACTTTTTCACGAGATAATTGAGGAACGAACTCGTGCACGGTTCGTCGAAGACTGAGCGAGTTCGTCAACATGCGAAATAAGCCTTTTGAATGCACAATATGTGGCCCCTTATCGGAGACCCTCTAGGCTCCGCGCTTCGAGATTATTGTTTCACCGTGTACAAATGAGATAACGACTCGCTCGCTCGGCTCAAACCCTCGCGAACTTGAACTTTGAACCTTTTACAAAAACGATTAGTGGCTAATCTGGTTTATCGTAATTTCGAATTTTCGACACTTTCCCCATTATCGACCCAACCATTTTCATTCCTTTCATATTCGTCATTGTGTCCTCGCCGCATTAACCAAGTTAGCCAACAGGGACGAATATATATATATATATATTTTTTTTTTTACCTTTTCAAATCGTGTTCGATTTTTATGAAATTTTTGCAAAATTCAGTGTAAATGTAAAAATTGAATGAAATTTTTATAAATTCGCCAACGTTATGACGTTATAATATGACGCGAATGAAGCGCAAAAATGAAAAATTGAATTTTGTTGGTACTAGAACCTTCTCGTGCGTGCGAGAAACTTTAATATTAAACATCCAGGTTTTAGGGAACAATTAGTTTGGCACCGTCGGCTGCCGAATTGAGAAGTCTGGGAGAGGGATCTTCGGGATTAGTTCCATTCTCATAGACGTAAGAAGACGAGGAATTATCGTCGCTTCTCAGGGCATTCGCGGTATTATCAACATTGAGGGATTTGACCGCTTGTTCCGTCGTTTCGCTCCAGGTTTTCCAGCCTGGCTCGTCGCGATCTGAAAACAAACCGGGCTGTCCAAGATTTCCAAACGGACCAAATCACGCGCGCCACTATTTTTATTTCACTTTCCGATCTCACGAGTCAACCTTATTTTTTCATAGCCGAACCTATTTTTTCCCGTAGAAGCAAAAATTATTCCAAAAACAGAGGAAACCATCCTCTTGGCGTCACCGTCGCAGTTCGGGCCTCGGATTAAAAAATAATGTTGACTCGTGTGATCCGAGAAAAGAAGGAAAACAACTGGAAAAGGATAAAATGATGAATGGATCGTGTTTGAGCGAGGCATAAGGTCTTGTTTTACTTGCATTTTCTCTCATATCTAAGAATAAACTCGATACTTGGTCTTATTGGACGCTTCTTTCATCTACATAGTCAATAACAGTTAGAGTAATGACGCCCGTTCCGTTGTTTTCCAACAACCACCATTCTCCTCCCGACTCAAATGCCTTTTTTTTTTCCTTTTTTTTTTTTTGTCTTCCTTTAAATCCAACGTTTCTCGTTTACTTCTTACTTTTCAACTTCTCGGCATAATCGTCGAAGCCCAATTCCTGTATGTTCAGCATCAGACTGTTGCCGTTGAGATAAACTCTGTTCTGGGAATTTGCGATCTGAAATATCGTTTAAAAAGATTAACATAATTTTTCGCATTTTTTTAAGGAAAAATCTTCCATTCCCTATTTAATTTACCGTGCGAGAAATGCTCTGCGCGGCACGAATTTTCCTCAGCTTCAAGTAACCGGGATTCTGGCTGACGGCTATACCCAAGTGCTGTAGTAGTCAAGGACAAATCTTGCAATATTTATACAGTATAAAAAGTTTTTTATCTTCGAGTTATTCATAAATGCTTGAAATTCTTAAAAAGGATATCATTCTTGCTGCTTCTGCTTCTCCCTCCGCTTGTACGATTTTCTGCTGTTTCTCCTGCTTTGCTCGTTCCACTACAAAAGCGGCTCGTTGCGCCTCCTGTTGCGCGACTTGTTTGGCCTCGACCGCGGCCGTATATTCCTTACCGAAGCTCAACTCGACGATGGAAACGTCGTCGAGTACGATGTTGAAATCTTTGGCTCGTTCGGTCAGTTCTTTCCTCACCATATTGGAAACTTGTTGACGCATCGTTATCAACTGCGACGCGTTGAATTTCGCGACCACGGATTTCAACACCTCGTTGCAAATGCTCGGAAGTACCTGAAAAATCAGAGTCATGAAATTTCAAGTTTTACTCGTCGAAGCAGAAAACCGTGTAACGTCTTGTTTTTTTTTTTTTTTTTTTTTTTTTTTTTTTTTTTTTTTTTTTTTTTTTTTTTTTTTTTTTTTTTTTTTTTTTTTTTTTTTTTTGTTTCGTGACAATACTCTGAGGGATATGTTGACCATCTGAAGATCTTTTGAACCGGTGGGTGACGATATTTTTTTGGGTCTGCTCCTAATATCGTAAATAATGGGATATTGGAACCACGGCAAACGGAAATGAAGACCTTCGGTCATGATGTCTTTTTGGATTCCGCCGAGCCGGGAAAAAATGATTGCTCTGTGGCCTCCGTCGACTGGACGTTTGACAAAACAAATTTTCGTCGTTACAGTTCGAGGCTATTAAAGTTTGTCGAAAAACTTCGGCAACAAAATAACGAGCGATCGCAGCTCGAAGAATTTCAATTTGAATCATAAAAATATTAGTGTACGTTATTTTTTTTCGAGCGACCACGACGCCATTGTCCCTAACAATGACGAAATGATAAAAGGGAATTGCATTATTTCGGGAAATACTGAATAACAATGGGAATTTGAGGAATTACGTAACGAGACGTGCGCGAGGATTTCGATGGTTGCTGGAGAATGGTAGAATCGCGTTCGAAGATTGTTTCGTAAACTGCAAGAAAATCTTTTATCGTCTGCTCGAGTTAAATGGCGATTTACAAAGAATCAAGTATTGGGTCAATCGTGCAAATTTCCAAAGGTTTTCGAGGCAAAACCCATTTTTCAGATCATACGAGGAATGCACACGAGAAGTACGATTCGTTCTGTATATTAACCTGTGTACATAGATTGCGAGACGCCATAGGCAGCCGCACCGGCCACTGCAAGGAACTTCAAGCCTGCGTTGAGGCCTTTCGGTGATTTTCCAAATAGTCCTGCAAGATCGTTCCAATTGCTCTGAGCCATTTTTTACCGATTTATTATTATCAAATTATCGACACGATATTATTATTCTTGATTCAATCGATTTCGGTGATTTCAGTTGGACGATAAAACGTGCACATGAAAAAACTCGCGACCCGGCGTGCACGTACAAACGAGAGTGCGTTGGAAAGATACGTAACTCACGATCCTATTCCGGCCGAGTCATTTAACTTTTTGCGACCATCACTGCGCGGCGTTCGCGTCACCGGTCGCCCCACCCCAGAGTATGTAAGTTTCTTTGTTGACAGTCGATATACAAGGTTACGTAAATAAGCTGAGTTTGTAAGTTCATGCGATTGCGAATATGCCTCGAGTTTTTTGGAATTTTTCAAAAACGATTTTGGCGCCATCTGCGTTGTTTCGATCGAGCCAAGGATAAAATGACGGTTGGCGTCAAAGTGTGCGTGTGTATGTAGAAAAAGAGTGAACTTTCGGGAGCGCGCGCGGTTATCTAGCTCATAACCGCGTCTCTTTTTTGTCGCGTGTCTCATCAACGCACACGAGTTTTAAATTGGATTGTTTTATTTTTAATAAATAACTGTGCTAAAGGGAGTAGTTGTTTTGTGAGAGTAGGATGATCTAGGGGGAGGATAATCGCGCGCGGTGTGTGTTTCGTGTCGATACCGTTCCCGCCGCCCCGCGGATTCTCACCGAACCGGCCACAATAGAATGTCCCCGCGCGCCCGTGTGTAAGGGAGCGAGAAAAAGAGTAGTGCTGGAGGAAGGAGCGTGAGAGTAAGAAAGCGCTAAATCCCCAACGACAAGTGCCAAAGTGCTCTAGCGTTGTTCTCTCACAAAAATCCAACCTTTTTACTGAAAGAGAAACATTATTTAAAAAATAGCCACGCTATAAAGATCTAATGACTCGATCGCAACCGAAAAGTATATTTTCGCGGGTGACGTTGATCGGGGATTCGAAATATTGTCACAAGATTATCGAGCTCGAGTAAACAAAGAACGCGCGTGTGTTATTCGACTCTCGTTAGAATGGACGCCTAAGTAGGTGTTACGAAAAAGCCGAAATAGCTGAATTTGGAAAAAAAAAAGCTTCCGGAAAACGAGCGTCCAGTGAATTTTCATGAATTCAATGGCCGGAACTTGAATGAAAAATTTGGAAGGTGAAAAAGCACGTCCTCGGTGGTTCGTGCTGCGGAGTAGAAAAAAAACAGTTATCATCAGGTGCGAAGATTCGTTGATGTCTGTTTGTGAAAATAAAAGTTTTGGGTGCCTTGGTTCGATCAGCGTCGAAGAGGCTCATGATGCCGTGGATGTTTCGAACAGCGGGGCGATTATCGTCGTTCGCGACGGGGGCGTTCGAGTTAGAAGAAGCACCAGCAGCAGTAGCAGCAGTAGCAGCAGCAGCAGCAGCAGCAGCAGCAGCAGCAGCAGCAGCTGATTGATACAAAATGTCCGAAGCCTGGTCGCGGCACGTTAGCCGGCAGGGCATCGCGTGCACGACACCGAGACATCAGCCACGGGAACTCTCGGCGTATCCGAACGAGAATAAAACAGTGACAATAATCAAGTTTAAATAACGGAACAAATGTGCAATTCGTATTTTTTACGATAGAAAGACAAGAAAACAAATTAAAATAATAAGTGACACGAATCTGCGTTTTTCTTCGCTTTCCTCTTCCGTCCCCGTGCAATAACTTCTCAACACACACACACACACACACACTCACAAAAACAATTGGTTTTTCGTTCGTTTTGAAGATCGCGAGTGCGTGAGCGTTCGAGCAAGAGCGAACGATAAGACGGGAATTCTAACAAGTTGGACATTAGGAAGCAGCTGATTCGGACAAAATGGTCGGCTCGCGGCGTTTGCCGGCGAATTAACGTCGCCGAGAAAAAATTTGGAGTATTTCGCGACGACGGTGTAGGAACAAGGGGTTACGGCGAATGGAAAGTGAATTTGAAAAATCGAGAAATCGCGCGTGCACTAAAAATTAATACGGGAGTGCCTGAAGCCGGGAGCAAGAAGGAGCGCGATTCAAAGAAAGCGGTATAAGAGCGAAAAGTGTTGTGCTTGCTGCTGCTGCTGCTGCTGCTGCTGCTGCTGTATGTGCTCGTCGGGGGTGCATGGTGGCGCGATGCGAACGAGAAAAAAATGTTGGTACATAAAAATTCAAGAGTATTCGTAAAGATAGCAGCGAACGCAATTTCGCTGGGAACTTTGTGCAACTTTTCTATTTCGAGTGAAAAAGCTTTGTAACAATCGATTGTTTGTGTAGATAAAAAGAAAACTGATTAAAAAAAAAAAAAAAAAAAAAAAAAAAAGAAAAACAAAAGAAGAAGAAAAAACCAAAAAAAAAAAAAAACAAAGTATACGGTTGTCAAAGTTTATTGGACCATGTTAGATTAGCGCGAGTGAATAAATAATAAAAATAATTGAAAGGGAAAGGTTGAAAGGGGATATTGGTGCCGATGTCGGGATTCGCGCGGGGATGATAGTGTCATTTGGGATGCAATTGTTTCTCGTATTTGAGTAGATACGTTTATCCTCGTTTTAGAATAATGATACTGCGCGATATTCACGACGAGGAGTGATTGCCAAAAGGGACAGAATAGTCCGAGACTATTCTGTGTTTTGTGCGGTGTCTCGTCTCGTCGTGGAGCGAACAAATTCCAATAAACGAGTTTGAAGAAAAGCGTCGATGAAACATTTGATTTTTATGAGGAAAAAAAGCGTACGAGCAACGTATGTACTACATAAACGTCGAATCTAGCGTAAGAAAGAAAAGAAAATATAAAGGGCGAGGTGAAAAGATCTTTGAGAAAAAAACGATGAACGCGGAGGGACAGCATGAACGGCAGAGAATCGGCCAGGCAAAGTGCCAAAAGGGTGCTGGTCTCGAGCACAAAAAATCAACAAACTTGACCAACGTAGCGAATTCGATCAACGAGGAAAGCCCCGCTCGTCCTGTGCTCGAGACGCGAAGAATAAAAAAAGAACGAAACTTGGTTGAAGCGACCAACGAAAATGGTGCTACCAATGGCGGAAACAACAACAACAACAACAACAACAACAACAACAACAACAACAACAACAATCTCGCCGGCAATAATGACACGACGGCCGGCACTTCCGAAAACGGACATCACCATTCGAGGCTCAACAATGTCTCGAGAACCAACGGATTTCATTCGAATGACATTCTTCAAGAAATTATTGCCGCCAAATTTGGCCAATCTTCTACCGGACACGGAAATGCCAACAAAAACGACAAAATCCGTCTCATGATCGAAGACAGTCTGAGGTTTGAGCACACTTTCTTTTCTTTTTTTTCCTTAATATTCCAAACATTGCTTTATTACGAGTTTCCCTCAATTATTTGGAGAAACAGGAGCGACTGTGAAAAACGAGCCGCCTGCGTATAATCGTGAAAATTTATAAATTGGCGAAAATAAATAAATTTTATACTACGTACGCGTACTATAATCGAATTGCTTCGTAGAAAAGTTGGAATCGAAATTCTCCAATAATTTTCGGTTATTTTCCAGCGAGGATTCGAAGAATCGCGTTCAAGAGATATTTGTCCAAGTCGAGCAGCTTAAGATCGAGGAAAAATTGTTACTGTATCTTCGACTACCGGCATCACTGGCCAATCCCGGAGGGACGGTTGACCCGCTCAGACAACCTTTGAATCCACTCGGCAATCGTTACGAAATTCATCAAACAATTATGTGGATAAAAACCCACTTGGAGGAGGATCCGGACGTTTCGTTACCGAAACAAGAAGTCTACGACGAGTACAAGTACGACGTTCCACATAACAACGGGATCATGATTTTCATGTCAATTTTCATGATTTTGAAAAGTCAATGATAAATATTCAATAGCAAAAGTCTTTTTAATTGCAAATTTTACAGAGTCAAACGATACTTGGAAAATATTGAAGTATTTGGATTTGTTTTTGTTAAAAAGTTTTTCGAAATTTGCCGTAAAATTCCTGTTTCGGAAAAATAATAATTGTTGAAATTTTGAATTGCAGCGTGTTTTGTATTAGAAACGCAATGAAACCATTGTCAACTGCGGATTTCGGGAAAGTAATGAAGCAAGTTTATCCTCGGGTTCGACCGCGGAGACTGGGTACGCGAGGTAACTCGCGTTATTGTTACGCCGGTATGAGAAAACGAGTGAAACTCGATACGCCGACATTGCCAGCAGTCACGGACACGACCACGGTACTTGATGATTTATTCTTGAGTTACGAATTGAAAAGCTTCGAAACAAAAGCGCCGAGTATTTTTTCCAAGACGGATTTCTTGGGATATTGATTGATTGGAATTTTTGCAGACGGATGATTTCGAGGAACCGATAACGGAAGAAATGCTGGGAGCCGCGTCGACCTTGATCAGGGAATGGGCCGAAAGCTTATTGAAAATGAAATTTTCGTCTTTGAGCGCACTCGCCCGTCATCTCGTTGACAATCTTCGAGTCGACACGAGGTCGCTCTCGGCCGTTTGCATATTAAGCGCATCCGGTGATTCTCAGCCGGCGAGCAACAACAAAGGTTTGAAGAAAATTTTCAAATTCTCAGAGGGCAATATTATCGATTGCGGTTAAATAAAACTCGTGGATAATGATATTGGTTTGGAAAAGTTTCAGAAAGTTCGCCGATTTTGTCGGTGATCCCGGTCGCCGGAAAGCCCGGAAAGATGAGGGAGGCGCAGCTGCAATTGCAAAGAAAATTACAGCAGCGCGAACACACGAGGGATCAGAAGAATCGTCAGCAGGAGGTGAGGGGCCAAAATGTAGCGGGCAAAGAGAAAGCGTTGGAGAGCCCAACGCCAACGATTTTAACGACTAGATCGTCATCGGCGATTGGAAAGGGTTGTAAAAAGAGCAAAACGAGTCAATCGCCGCAGATAGTCGGAGGATTGGGGAGCGGCAATGTCGGGACGACAACGGGACCATCGCCAAAGACAACGACTTCGCAGCCGGCTGCGACGTCGAGTCCGGCGTCATCGAGAAGCCGAAAACTGCCAAGATCGGTGAGTCAAGGGCCGAACAACAACAACAACAACAACAACAACAGCGGCAGCAATAATGCCGCGATATCGCCTCAATTATACTGTGATAACGATCAATCCCGCGGGACAAGCGCAACCTCGTCGCAGCAGGTTTCGGAGGAGCTTAGGAGCAGCGCCGATCCAACCAACGGAACCTCGAGATCATGTACACCGAACGACGGCCCCATAATTCGAGAAACAAAATTCAAGAATTCGAGAAAGCGTTCGAGCTTGGATTCGTCGCGTCAGACGAACGAGTCGAGTCCGGAGAAGCAAGCTAAATTAATGGAAGAAATAGAGCCAACGAGACATCTCGAGACGATGAAAAATTTCGCTCAATTGCCGCCGATCCAGCGAGCCGTTGAAAAGGTCACTCTGATCGTGCCGAATAACTTGAAAGTGGAAAAAACCGAGTGTCCCGAATCGAGGCCGCATATGATACGCGGTTCGCGAGAACCCGTGGAGACTTCGATCATGGAAAAAATGACCAACGGCCGTGCCACCGTTTGGGAGAGTATCGCGGTGAATAATCGTTTGGAGGACAAGTTGTGTACAATTGACCCCGACGCGTTGGACGATTATCTCAACGGTGGTAATAATTCTCAAGAGCAAGAGGAAGAACTGTTGCAATATTTCCAGCAAAGTAATTCTTCGAGTTCGGACGTCGAGGCTGGCTGCCAATTACCGAGCAATTCGGAAATTGAGCGTTCTTCGAGATCCGACAAAGTCTCCCAGTTGCGTATAATATTGCAACAAAATTTGAAAGACGGAACAACGGTCAGACCGATCAACAGTTTAGATGGTTCGAGCTGCTTGAGACGTACGACTCCGGTCGCCGAGACGAAAATTCGAGATACCGCGAGCAAACAGCACGATATCGTGTTGCCAATTTTATTGAATCATCATTCGAATCCAACGACCACGAGCACGAGACGGAGGGTGAGTTTTGAGACCAGCGTTCTCGAGCAGCATCACCAACAGCAGCAGCAGCAGCAGCAGCAGCAGCAGCAGCAGCAGCAGCAGCAGCAGCAGCAGCACAGCAGCAGCAGCAGCAGCAGCAGCAGCATCAGCAGCAACAGCAACAGCAGCAGCAGCAACAACAACAACATCAACAACAACAACATCATCATCAGCATCAGCAACAGCAGCAACAACAACAATCTTCGCAAATTCATGAAACAGCCACGGGCCACGTGACCGCGAATACCCCGGTTAATACGGTGCCACAGAGTCCCAATACTCGTCGTAGAATATTCAATTTCACTCCGATATCGCCGGGGCCTCATTCACCGATAAACGGACGAGCAGCTTCCGCTTCGAAACCGAGCTCCGCCAATGCCAGTCCTTTCGTCTCTCCGCGAAACACTCCGGTTCCACGCTCGCGGAGCAATTTACAATCTGCCGGGGGGTCTCGAGCTCGCGGACAAAAAAGCCTCGCGAGATCAATTTCTTGCAGCGTTCCTTATACGAATACGCGGCAAGAGACGTTCGTTGTACCAACGAGCAATTCCGACAACTCGCGCCTCGCCATGACTCCGACCTGTCTCACCGGACCGCGCTCCAATGTCGAGGTTCAAGCATCATCGAATTTACTAGGCGGACCGTTGATCAGCGTCGAACGAAGGAACGACGATACGAAAGTTCTCGGCGATTCCGGAACGACTTCATTCCTCAGCGATATCGACCAGCAAAAACAATTGCTCATCAATTATCCCAGTCAAGAGAATCTACAGGAAATAAAAAATGTTTACGAGACGTGCTTGAGCACGGGCGGGGGGCGAGCTTCGACGAGCGATACAACGACCGGTACAACCCGCGCAGCCTCAAACTCGGCGAATAATAATCGGACTATTGGAAACTGTCAACCTGCTGCCGATCGAGAAATCAGCGAGCTGCTCAATGGCGCAACGAGGCAACAATCTTTCGCAACGACCGAACAATTGTACTACAGGTCGCAATCGGTGCCTCTTCATCGCATGGTCAACCCGACTCTCATGTCACCGATCGCATCCAATCACTCGCAATTCATCGCCAATCTTCACAGCTTCAATAATTCGTCCAATAGTTCGATCGCCCCGACACCGGTCCCCAGTGAATTCAACGATTTCGTTTCTATCGGCGCTCACGATACTTATCTTCTAGATGACGTCGACGCCGGCTTTATCGCCGACGATCAACAATTTCTCATCGAGGACAAAGAATCGATTACGAAAATTCTTAATATTCTCGACGAAGAGGGACGTCAAAGCATGACCATACTTCCCGATACAACTACCAACGACGAAAATCTTCTCGAAAATACGAACCTCACCATTGATTTTCTCGATCCTCTCGCCAATACCGATTTGTCCATACAAACGGAGAGCATCGTCGATCCAGCGGTCGTTCTCGACCCATCGGTCAATGGAAATCTTCGTAAAATTATCGAATCGCGCTCGTATCCGAACACACCGTTGCCCGTCGCTTCGGGCGCTTACAACGCCGCTACTTACACCAACGAAGATAACAACAGTAACGGCTCGAGGTCTTATCCATCCACTCCTTTGCACACTCTACAATCTCAAGATATTTATCGCGAAAGTAACGAACCTATGCTCTCCTCGCCGACCTTGAATTCGTTGAATCTTCGCGCTGAAAACGTCGACGTTGTTGTCAGCGACAACGTTTGTCGCAACGTCACCGATCTATTGGAAACCAATTTCCTCGGAGACAACGAGGCTGACAACGACGACCTTGACCCGCTTGGAAATTTCGATGGTCTCCAGGACGTCGATTCCCTGACGCCGCTCTTCAACGAAGTCGCCGAAACGAATCGTTGATTTCTTTCGGTTTGACCCATTAAATTCGATACCGGCACGAGACGGAGACCAAAAAGTGCTGTGCCGATAGTGAAAATTATCCAGAGGTACTCTACATTTTTTTACGACATACGACTCACTGCCAGAGGGAAGCTTTCAAATTTTGAGCAAAGAAAGCGCGCGATGCAAGGTCATGCAACGAGCGAAATTGCAGAAACGTTTCACGTGGCTAATCATCATCGCTCATCAACGCATTTTTTTTTCTCCATTTTCTATGAGACTCGTGAATCGATGACTCGAATAAGTAAAATTTACTTATCCAACGATCGAGCCAAATTTAATGCGGCCAGAAAACATTTGAATTTCGTTCACAGTCGCGTGAACCCGTTTCTTTGATTGTCGTTACCACTTATTCACATTCGAACGCGATATAAGAATAGAGAAATTTAAAAAAATGAGAGACGAAGAGAGGAAAAAGTATTTTGCGAAAAGGGAACTCGCGGGCTCCATCCCCTCGTGATAATTGTGATGACCCGAGACTTCTTGCCGAGGCTCGTGATCCGATTCTGTAGACTCTTCGGTATTTTCTTTGCTTTTTTTTTTCTTTTTTTTTTTTTTTTTTTTTTTTTTTTTTTTTTTTTTTTTTTATATATTTTTTTTTTTTTTTTTTTTTTTTTTT
>JAPYYS010002509.1:0-14331 GCA_030522525.1 Campopleginae sp. 14b
GTTTTTTTTTTTGTCTACATACGCGCGAGACTCGTTGACCTTGGCTGCCCGGGAGCGAGAAAGCTCATCGATTAGCGACATTTTTTGAGTATTTCTAACCTCGCTAACGTCGAAATTTGTTCATTATCTCGGAGAGGCGGAGAAGAAAAACAAATTTAAAAAAAAAAACGGAAGAAAAGGATAAATGGTTGGGGGGGGCAGGGCCGTTGGCGGACATTGACTCGATCGAGTATCCTTGAAAAGCAGCAGGGCGTGACAGCGCGTCTCCCACGATTCCGCTTTTATTCGTTACATTGTTGCAACAAGAAGCAACGCGAAAAAATAAAACTGCACGAGATGTTCTGTTCGAAATGATGGTAGTTGTTCGTTGAGAAAAAATGATGCGGCGGAATAGAGGGAAAGTAAAATGTTGATGAGACACTGGCAAAACAATGGATTTTTCGTTTGGAGATGAGTTTTTTTTTTCTCGTTGAGAGCGCGGGATTAGGCAATGAACGATTAGGGATAAATAATAGGATGTAAAGAGTAAATTAATCAAGTTTTTGGATCGGTGGAACGAGAGATGAAAGCTCGCGATCGTGGGAGAGAACGCGAACGAGAAAATGGCGTGCGCGCGCATCGCGCTCGATGCGGCACATCAACCACACCCAGGCCGTGGCTCAATCGACGCATAACGGTTAAATTTTTTCTTCTGCTTCTCGTCTCCGGCCAAACCGAATCGTATTAAAGATTTTTTCCATGTAACCTTTCGAACGATAATAATTCATACGCGAGAGCTTGAAATATAGTTTTTTTTTTTTCGATTGAGCGCGGTTCGAACGCAGCCACGGGAGACGCGCGCCGAGTTGTCGGATTATTGGTGTGTAGTTTGGGAGGGGTGAAAAACCGTTGTTAGACCGGACGACGCTCGCCGCCATCATGAAACTTTCTCGATCAATTTCTTTTCCGTCTTGTTTTTTTTTCTTTTCTTAACCCGCTATGCTCGCCAAAGAAATGCCGAGTACTCGCCGTTGGCACCGCCGGCAGCGGAAATGCGAAAATACCGAAACAAAGAATCTACTATTCCGTACCGACAGAAAATATGGGCTACGCGGTCGTGCGCGCGCGCGCGCGTTAAATGTACGCGATAATAGGGTGAAATTAGAGCGGCGTAAGAAATATGAGAATTTCGTATTTTGTTGCTCGTAGCGAAAGCTTACCTTGGCTCCAATTTGGTTACCGCACTGGCCAGCTTGAATGTGCACGATTTCCCTCATGTTTGCTCCTTAAATTTTTTCTTCTCGGCAAACTCGGATCTTTAAATGCGATTGATCGTCTGATACGAACGAAGCTCGGTTAGCAACTGGATTGCGTTACTGTGCGATCCGCTGTGAGCACCAGAAACGAATATGAGAAGCCAGAGGCGCCCGTTACAGATTTTCAAGCCTGCGGTGGACGAAGAGTGGGAGGCGAGACGCTCGCTCGCTACGGCATTGGTCGACGGTCGTCACCGGCTCACCCCGCTGCTCCCCGCTTTCGAGCGCCGCTGCTGCTGCGCCGCGTCGACGAGCCGCCGCCGCCGCGCACAGTGTTGCCAACCGAGACTGTACCACTACATCGGACATATATACGTTAGAAAAAATTTATTGGTGTATGCCGCGCGCGATGATGCGTCCTACTCTTTTTATATTTATTCACTTTTACCCCTGGCAACGTCAATTTTTTTTCTATTCATAATCATCTCTTTGAAAAATTTTGTTGAATATATTAAAATTTTTAATATCGAGAGGAATCGTAGCGAGACGGCAGCTCCTCTCTCATACCACAAGTCCGTGGCCCACGGCACCGGAAACGCCTCGGCGGAGTCTAGAATGCTCGATCGATCGGAGTAAAATATACGCGCGCGCGGATACGCCGTGTACCTCCGTAACATGTTTATTTATTTTTGGCCATTACGGCATTGGCTAACTGATAAAAATGTATAATTATATGCTGAAAATGAAAAATTTCCGTCTTGCCGTTCGGGGATTTATTGCATTTTTAAAACTTTTCCTAGCAACCGCCGGCGGTGCGATATCGCGACTGAACAATATCGAGCAAGGTCCCCCCGCCCCTGATATCTATAGCACGGCGCTCGACGCGGTTCATTAATTTTCCGCTTATAATTTGGGCCTGGTGAAAATTTCAAAGAATATATAAACTAATAACTGCATGAGATAATGTGTTTAAAGAGTCTGAGAGTTTTGTCGAGTGATGACGAGATTGCGAGAAGCCGGATCGATCCGATAGGCATATACCAAAAATGGCGTCCGCGCGCCTACCGAATCCTCGTTGACTCGAGGTGATCGAGCCGACGCGAGCGACCAACCGAGCGAAGCATTATTCCGTTGGCATATCGGCTGCTGTGACTTTCTATCGCGAGCATAATGGGAATGTGAAGTATCTCTGATTCGGGGCTTGATTTTGATGACGACGAAGGGGGCTCGACGGTGGATTTGACACCGGGCGATAACAAAAAGCCCTTTTACTGATTGCGGAATTAGAGTATGGGCGCATAGAGCGGAGGGATGAGGGTGACCGCGCGCGTCCAAGAAAGCAGAAAAAATCGATAAACACGTGACTCACCGCGACGATGCCGTATCGCCTTGTACTGTTGCTACGACACCGACACGATACACGCCCCTCGTGCATGTACTCGTCGCGCGTCGGTTACGGCCCGCGGGGATGAGTCTTCTGCTCGAGGTCTCTACCGCGGAATTGACATTTACCAGCTCGCTCCGATCGTACCTATACTTTTTCTTCTCTCATATTATTACGTAATCAAACTGCCGCGTGTGTGCGACAATTCGATCGAAAGATGTTGGACGCCCCTGAGAGAAAATTTTTATTATTATTACAGGATGGTCCGGCTCGCGGCGCTCATTGTCTTTGGGGCGTTTGGGCTCGTAAGCAGCGATGCGGACATGACGTCGCGACAATGTATGCGTGTACGCGAACGAAAACGACGAGCCCACATTCGCCCGGTTCCCCCCCCCGGTTCTCGTACTCGCGATGTATAAAGAGTAGAGGTTGACGTAGAGGTGCTGGACGAACGTCTCTGCGGCGCCGCCGCCGCCGCCGCCGCCGCCAGCATCGGTTTCAGACCGTATCGGGCTCATTGCGGTTGCAGCGGCCTCATCGACCGTCTTACCGCAGTATAGGCTATTATTATAATAACTCGTGCGCTCTGTCAACAAATTGTTGCTCAATCCTATGCCGGTGCTGATTGGAAAAAGGTAACATGGGGAAATATATTAGGAGATTGGCCGGCGTCGCGCGTATCGATCGCGGAGCATCATCAGCAGGATAACATGAAATTTTTGGTCCCGTTGGTCGAATGCATGTACGCGCGCCGGCGAGTTATTCGTAGAAAATAATATACATAAAATATTTAGGCCAACGGGGTGTTTTAACAATATAACACGCACGAGTACGAAACTGCCGTAAAAGGAGTCGTCCTCTCGCCTCGTTGCGGTCACAATATATACAAACACGAAAGTCGAGGGCGTGCTCGAGGGCGTAAACCGCTTACTCGTTGTTGCTACACGCAACGAGCGAGTCGTCGCGCGTTATCTGACTCATCGTTGGACGCCCGATGGCTCTCCTCGCCGCCGCGCGAGGCTCTACGCGTCGACCGAACCCCCGCGATTCTACCAAATTTGGCTCAATCTTTCTAAAAGGATCGTATCAACGCGCCCCCGGAGACTCTCAATCAAGATTTATGGCTCTCGTCGCGAGATGAACAAATTCGTTAATAACTTTGTTTACACGTACGGTGGCGATGAGGCGGCGAAGCACCGCGGTATGAACGAGAAGGGCCTTAGCGCCGCGAGATCGCTCCGCAAGTAGGGAAATAAGTCTGGAGCATGCAGCTTTTTTTTTGCAAAAAGCTTGTTGCGAGAGCGTCAACGAAGGTATAATGGGGCGCGATCGGTGTGTGCGGCCAAAGTAGAATTAAGAGCGAATTGAAAGTCGCGTGGGGGGGGGGGGGGGGTCATAGCGGTACATGGCGGTGGTATATACGTCGAGCCATCAGGCAGCGACGAGATGAGCCTTATAGTAGGTAGGACGAAGGCGCTCGGTCGAACCATGCCGCGGCGAGAAACGGACTGACCATATTTGGCAACGAGATGCTGTCGCTGCTGCCACCGCTACCGACACGCGTCTCGTTATGTTATGCTTTTTTTGTTTTGTTTTTTTCTTCAATTCCATCGTACTTTGGAGCTTCGATGCGGATCGCGGAGCGAGCATACTCTCGCGACAGTTTTGATGACATCATCGCGACGTTGCAATATTCGTCCTTATCGTCGTTGCTGTCGTCGTTGTCGTCTGCACGGACGAAATTGCGAGGCATCCGACGTCGCTGCATGCTTTTACGCCGAGGAGACAGTCGGGCGTAGGCCGAGAAAGGAGCGATCGCGGCCCGCGACGACCCACGCTGCTAGTACATAAAAGGGCGACCGAGGTTTTACTTTTATTTACTTAATAGCACCAGACTAGAAACGTTTGTATATATACTTTTTTTTTTCAATATAGCACAGCCGTCGAGTGGCACACACGTGTCATTGAGACGCGCACCCTCGTCGCGATGAGAGAAAAAAAAATGACGAGGAGCAGGTCAAACGAGGTCGCACGCCGCTCGCCGCTCGCCGCTCGCCCGCGGTGGTATGTATTTCGGGAAAAATGGTCAAGAGCCGCCAGTTTCCGGTGCAGCATCATCGATTTGGTTGGATGCGGTGAGGAAGGGGCGCGAAGGCGCATTGCGGACATTTTCGCCGCTTCGTGGGCCGCCGATCGGAGAAAATTACGTACGACACGTATACGTTGGGATGAGCCTACTAGGAGCAGTGCGATTTTTGCGTGATTCGCGCGATCGATATCGCTGTTTCCTCATGCCATTATTCTTTATCGAGACTGGCCCGCGGGTTTATTTACAATATATCGGATCATTATTAGCTGGCTCGGGCGGGACGCTCGCGAGCCAAGAGGAAGGGCGTGACTCTCCGTCTCGATTCGCTCCGATAGATTTTTTTTTTGTTCTTGTTTTTCTTGGATGGCCGCATGCACACACGGAGCGGTGGGCAGCGGGGGAGCAACGACGAAGCGTAGCGATAAACGGAACTATGAATCGAACTAGGAATTTTTCAATTTGCCCAGCGGGCCCAGCGAGCAGCGAGCTTCGGCGCGAATAAATATGTTGATAAAGGTGGGCTGTGACGGGCGGTCGGTCAGGCAGCTACCCTCCGGCCCGGTAGTTGAGCGGCATATCATTGTAATGAAATTAAATTAAAAGACTTAAATTGTTTATCATCATTGTTCCCAATAGTCAGCTTTTTATTCCGTAATAGTGGTAAATACACGCGAGCAGCGCCGTGATGGCATCGCCGGTGCGAGACAAAAATAATATCAAGTATATGGGCGCGTATTGTTCATGGGGGGGGGGGGGGGGGGGGGGTTGTTGGTATGATACAAAAAAAGAAAAGGAGGAGAAAAAAAAAAAAACGAAGTATTATTTCGCTATTGGCGAAAATATGAGCTAGCAACGAACGATAGGTTTATCATTTGTTGATATTGCTCGAAATTAATCATAGAATTTGAAACAAGCGGCAACGGCGTCGCCCCCCTGCCCCTCCTCCTTCGACGATCCTTGAATAAAAGGCGGCGGTCGTTGGAGAGCGCGCTCCTACTATTCTCATTCAATTAAATGGTAATTCGTATTATTTTTTGGCGTTGTTGACGCCGGCGAACCTAAATAATAGAGGGGCTCCTTGATTTTGGCTCATCATGAATCTTGGCCGCGACTCGAGTCTCTGTTATACTCTTCGTAAAGATGTTTTTTGTATTTGGTCTGGTCGTTCCATAATTCGGCGGCTTGTAAATTCAGAGGACTCTCGTTGTTGGGCTCTGCGAGAGGAGAAAGAGGCGTCTATAAAGCTCGAGCTTGGTAATAGCCGAGAGTAAGCCCCAAAAGAGAAACTTACCCCCGAGGAGCGATTGAATGGAGAGCAATATGCTGCGAACGTCGTAAAGGGCGCTCCACTTGTCCTTGAGTATGTCCAAACAGATGTTGCCGACCGGATCGACATTGGGATGAAAGCAACGCGTAGCGAAGCGCACTATCGGCGCGCTGTAAGGATAACTGTGCGGAAACTCCAGAGTCAGCTTGTACGTCAAGCCGGCGTAAACCTGCAAACGGGAGGCTCGTTTTGAAAAAAAAAAAAAATTGTCCGCTCCGCTTGAAATTGTGAAAAAAAAATAACAGTCTACTACCGTGTCGGACGGGCCTAAAATTGTACCGATCCATTTGAAGAGATTTTCACCATCCGGAAATGCGGAAACACCTTTTTCCGCTCCGGTCATCAGGACCATCAGTTCTTTCTGCAGTCTGCGCATTGACAGATCAAACAATATAATGTGAACAAGATTGGAGGTTATGCGCGCGCGCGGCCCTTGACCTTTCCTCGACGATTCGCGAAGCAATAATTGTTGGCTCGTCTTTGTTTTCGAGGTTGAAAAGTCGCGCGCGCGACGAGTACCGCGGTCATGAGCAGCACAGTTTATTCTATAATAACGGGGATATGGAGTTTGGCTAACCTTTTGCTCACAGCGTGATTGTCCTTTGGTACATTTTGCTTCTCCTCTTTGGATTTGTTTGACGTACTCTGCTGGGACGAGTAAAACGGATTTATGTTTTGTGCCATCGTCGTCCTCTCGACTTGCGAGTTTTTTCAAAAATTTCCCTGCCAACGGTTTCGACGCAACAACAAATAAATATAGACGAGCGCAACGACGCTTCTCCCCCCGTTTTTCGCTCGTTGTACAATTTTTAATGAAGCACGGCGGCGGACGCAACACGAGCGAGCCTTTTTCCTTATTTTCTCGCGGGCTCAAAATCTCTTTTATTTTTCAAAATCTCCGTA
The DNA here is from genome assembly GCA_030522525.1 of Campopleginae sp. 14b. NCBI lineage: Eukaryota > Metazoa > Arthropoda > Insecta > Hymenoptera > Ichneumonidae > Campopleginae sp. 14b. The sequence goes on from JAPYYS010002509.1 coordinate 6,939, forward strand.
ACCGTAATGAAAATTTGAATGCCGAATGAGCTAAACACTCGTCGCGTCTGTTGTGCTTCTCGCGTTGCCTCGCGCTTCCGCTTGCTGACACACGGTACTACACGGTCTTGTACAGCCGACGCGCTCTACGCGCCCTGCCAAAGTGCGGCACCTACCCAAACTGTTGCCACCTTTTTTTCCTTTTCTTTTGTTTTTGTTTTTTATCTTACGTAGCATATATGTATTCGAAAGTGAATAAGCGACGGAGCCAAGGAAAACACCATTTTATCTTATAACGAATTCGATTAATCGTTTAATTGCCCCTACAAAATTACATTTTATGTATATAAATGCAGTGTTTTTTTTGTCGGATGGAATGTTGATAATTCGGAGGGGCGCGAGCGCGTCGTATATACGGAGAAAAATGAAAAATGGATGATCAGTCGTTGTGTTGAATTTTGTTGGGACTGTAGGCCGAATTATAAATAGGCAGTCGTCTTTTATCGGGACTGATGGCCTCTCGAGTCGCGTAATATCTTCTCTCGATGACCTTGTCGAAAAACCTGCTGAGCTTCAGAGACGAGGTTGTTCCCGCCGCGAGAGATCGCGTTTGTCTCGTATCCTGTCTACGCGAAAAATAATCCATGCTATTAATTATTTTCTCTCGTTGCAATCGACGATATGTGGGATGTGAGGGGGGGGGGGGGGGGGGGGAAAAAAAAAGGAGGACCCGAACGAAATTATGCCCCACCCCCACCTCCGTCGTCGTTCTTACTTCGGCAACGAGATCGGATTTAGTCCCGACGACGAGTATCGGAATCTACAATAATTAATATAAAAGTAGGCTTTGCTCCAACGATAAAAGAAATATTAAATTAATGTATATACTTGGGTAGAGCCGACAAATTTTTCCGGATCAAAGTCATCGAAAGCTTTCGATTTCGAGCCGTTACTCGTCGTTCCGTCTTTCGTTAATACTTCTTGCAGCCATTTTTGCAAATTCTGCTGTGATTTTCGGTTGGTCAAGTCGTGAACGAGGATTATTCCTGTTTGACGAGAACAATAGAGCGGCCGACATATTGAACGACGATGCGGTTTGTAGCATTCGAAATATAAACATGTATAGTAGGCACGTACCGTTGGTCGGATGATAAAAAACAGTTCTGGTATTGAGATGACTCTGACTGCCCCCTACGTCCCACAACTCGATGAAATAACGTTTCTGATTGGGGGTGCCCTCTTTGTACTCGTGCAGTTTAACCTCGACCGAACATCCAATCGTCCACGACGGATTACCAATCGGTTGTTGCTGACATATGAGATGCGTCAGTGAAGTTTTTCCAACACCTGTTTGTCGTTGATGGCGCATAATCAACGATATAATCGTTACAATATATAATACGCCCCACGTAGGAACGCCTTTATTTATTTTTCCTCACCCGAATCCCCGACGACGATGATTTTAACTTTGTCAATCGCCGCCATCGATTACCGCGTCTTATCCCAATAACAACCTTTCAATATCGATCCAACTTTTCATCATCGTCGCTCCGTGTTTTTCATGTTTTGTTTTTTTACGAAACCGCGACGAAGAGACTGCTGCCGCTGGCGAGTGTCGATGTCAGACTGGTTCCGTCGCGGGTCGCGGCGACGGCGCACCGCCGCACCGCCGCACTGCCGCACTCGGCGCTATTGCCGCCGGATTTGGTCGCATAACCTCCAAAACGAGGCCGCTCAGTAAACAACTAAATATACCGCGGCGGCTTGGACACAGGATGAAGTTTCTTCCTCATTCGTTGACATATATTATTTGAATATGCTGGTGAGAATAATTTTTGTTCGGCGATCGGTTGCCGTTTAAATATACCGATTGAATATTGCAGGATCAACGCTCGTCGGGGAAAGATAAAATGAGCACGGAAACGGAACGTTTTGTAACCGAAGTTCCGAGCAGTCTGAAACAATTGGCTCGTCTGGTTGTGCGCGGTTTTTATACGATCGAGGATTCCCTCATAGTCGATATGCTAGTACGAAATCCGTGTGAGTTATTTATTAATGGTCGCGCGGTGATAATGAGCGACCTTTGAGTATGATGAAAATATAATTTTTTAAATTCGACAATGATTTTCAAGGTATGAAGGAGGACGATATCTGCGAATTGCTCAAATTTGAGCGAAAGATGCTGAGAGCGAGAATATCGATACTTCGCAATGACAAATTCATCCAGGTCAGGCTGAAAATGGAAACGGGCACCGACGGCAAAGCGCAAAAGGTCAACTTTTACTTTATAAATTACAAGGTAAAGCTCGAATTTTTTTACACCACGAACGCATAGATTTATTTATAAATATGTGGAAAGTAACGAGGCCCCGTTAACCCCGGTCAGACGTTTGTCAACGTTGTAAAATACAAACTGGACGTTATGAGAAAGAGATTGGAAACTGAGGAGAGGGACGCGACGAGCAGGGCCAGTTTCAAGTGTTCCAATTGTCTCAAGACGTTTACCGATCTGGAAGTAAATATACGACTATTTGAAACGCTAGCCGTCTAGGCACGAAAATATTTGTTAAAATATTGTTTTTCATGGCAGGCGGATCAATTGTTTGATACGGCGAGCGGCGAATTTAGATGTACCTTTTGTCGCGAAGTAGTGGAGGAAGATCAGTCGGCGCTGCCGAAAAAAGATTCGCGCCTCTTACTGGCCAAATTCAACGAACAACTGGAGCCGCTTTACATATTATTGCGAGAGGTTGAAGGCATTAAATTGGCGCCGGAAATTCTCGAGCCCGAACCCGTCGATATAAACACGATCAAGGGGTAAATAATGACGTTTTGAATCGGTCAAATCTCCATTTGACGGGTTTATATGATAATCGGGGTCGTTTGATTTTAGAATCGATTCGAGAAAAGTGGCAAGTACGCGAGGTTCGAACGAGCAATGGTCCGGAGAAGCGACGAGAAGCGGTGGTTTTGCGGTCGAAGATACCCGAGTGGACGTGACGATCGGTGATGATAGTACGGACGATAATAATGCCGCGGCTAATCGTCGTAAAGAGAGGCCCATATGGATGATGGAGAGTACGGTACTTGGCGGAGATGGGGCTCAGACCGATTCCTTAAATAGCCAAGAAAATATATTGGACAAAGCGGCGGCGAGCGCGAGCAACGCTACACCGAATACGAGCATCAGCAATAACAAACAGGGCGAAGATATTATGTCGGTTTTGTTGGCCCACGAGAAGAAAGGGGGTGCGACGAATGCATCCAACGCCGTTAAAACGGTTCTTCCTCAAGAATCGAGCGAGAGCAGCGACAACGAGGAACCAAAAGAGACGTTGATTCTGCACCAGCAGCAGCAGCAGCAGCAGCAGCAGCAGCAGCAGCAGCAGCAGCAGCAGCAGCAGCAGCAGCAGCAGCAGCAACCAGCACCAGCACCAGCACCAGCACCAGCACCAGCACCAGCAGCACCAGCACCAGTACCAGCAGCGGCAGCGGCAAAGCCTCGATGACGGTAAATATCTCGGAAACTCGATTCTCCTAGCTATAAATTTTCAAGTATGAATTTTGATTGCAGGCGAGGTCGAATTAATGGAATCGGAAGACGACGAAACGGTACCTACGGTGACGGTCGGTAATAAAGTAATAGCGATAACGAGCGTGAACAATAGTCTGATAGAGGAAATGACGCCGTCGGAGAAGGACGCCTATATTCAGATATATCAAGAATATTTTTCGCACATGTACGATTGATGAGGAATGTTACGCTCGCGTAAATAAATTGATATCTTCAAAGATGCATGTGTTTTTTTTTTTTTTCTCATATTTTTCTTTATCGTATCGTTTTCATATTATTTATAATCATTTACCACAGAGCAGCTTTAAACTCGGCAATATAGCGTAATCAACAAATAATACATTGCTGCTGATAAATAGAAGAAATAAATTACAACTAGTAAAATATATGTCACTTCTGGTTTGACGGGAAAGGTCTTTTTTTTCTTCTTTCTTTTCATAGTTTATGATTTTTCACTCGAAACGCATCTTAACAAAGCTTGCTTGAGATTTGCATGTTTTTTTTTTGGCACCTCGTGCGAAGGAAAAATTTCCATCCGACCACCACCATCGAATGGAAATTATTAGTAACGGAGACGACGCGCAACGAGGCTCGAAACTTTCTTTACTCATTTTGCCATTTTTTTGTTGTTTTATACATTTTTTTTCGTTCATTTATTTTTTAAATATCGATCGCGTTCTCTATTATTTGGCAAATGTTTGTTTATTCCTTATATTTTTTTTCATGTACGAGAAAAAAAAAACTAAAACTGGCCGGTGAACGCGTCCTCTCTGGTCGTGCTATCCGTATGTTTCGGTTATTGTTTGCTACGTTGACCGGGGACGAGATCCGATCGTTCCGAGATGTTCGCGGGGCATTCTATCCGGTTCTGATATTATCGTCGAGTCTCGGATCGATCGGAGGAACGTCAAACCGATCGGTAAAATGAACGAGGCGGCGGAGCGAGGTTTATTCGGGCTCGTTGAGACGGAGCCGGGCAAAGTCCTCGAACACGATGTTGTCGTCGTCGTCGTTGGCGTAGCACGAATTTTCGTAACGGGCGCGGTCGATGCTCTTGCTCTTCTTCATCATGGCTTTCTCCTTGTCGGCGGTGCCTGTGCGAAAGGTCGAAAGAACAGGCCCGCTCTCACGGTTAGCCTCGCCGAAACTTTGCGAGCGCATACGTAAATCTATATAGATATACTTACCGGGCGCGGGGTGCATGAGTTTCAAGGGAACGTCGGTAACCAATTCACCGCCGAGGGTACCGCAGTTGAGTTTAACGCGAACGGAATAAGAGATGACGATACCCATTGCCTCGGCGGGGCATTTGCCTTCGGCGACGAGGGTCGATGAGGCGAGGTTGACGTCGTCGTCCTGTTGCACCGATAAATATTAATTAATGAGAGGCGCGGTCATTGAATTGGTATCGGGGGATAAAAATAATATCGTGCGAAAATGAAAAACCTTGAGATGTCCGTCGAGGGCAATGCCGCGACGATCCTTGTTACTGCTGGCCAAAGGTACGAGATAAAATTGTTTTGTGAAGGAGGCTCCGGGTGTGATGGGGCAACCTTCGCGCGTCTCCAAGCTCGCAACGTGACGCGAAAACTGAGCGTTAACCATCGTCACCTCGCAGTGTTGGACGACAAAGATCTTTGCAATGAAATAATAATACGGCATCATCGCCGTGATTAAAAATAAACAATGTTAAATAGTATAATAAATAGGCTCGCGTTGTAGGAGCAAAGCGGCGGGGGCTCGTTTATTACCTTTATATTCTTAACGGCCTTGCGAGAATTGTTGGTGATGATGACGTTGGCCGATACTTTTTCACCGTGATAATAAATTTCCTTGTCGAGGGTAACCTCGAGATTGAGCTTACCCTGAGAGAAGGTGAATCCCTTGGAAACGAGAGAGCTGGGTAGTCGTCGGCCCCGGGTCGATGGGGCAAATTGAAGCTTTTTTATGGCCAACGTGACCGAGGATCGTTTGTGGCCCTGTTGGCCGAGGCATATTCATATATTGTACCCGCGCGGCGAGAAAATATTAAAATGATGTATCTAATGGGCTATAATGCTTGTAATCTATACCTTGTCTTCCTCGTTCTCGCCGACGTAAATTTTAACGACGTAATCGACCCCGAGCGGTTTACCCTGATCGTCGTCGCCCGGTTGAAGAGTTACCGAGCTCGGAGAATTTTGAGGAAATTGGAAAGTGAAGGGATACGCGTTCGGTCCGAGTTTCTTCAACAGGCGTTCCTGTATCGGCGTAGTCTCTTGTTTCTCCTTCTTCATCGGTATAACTTGTTCCCGACATAGCACCATTTCCTTGCTGAATTTCACTCCCATTACCTCGTCCTCCTCCCGACCATATCGATACGTCGTCGTCACCTTTTTTTATTCATTCCCGTCCCATTACTATTATCATTTAGTTTCAATTTTTCCCCCCGCGCCCCCGATCGAATAATACAAACCTGACCGTAAACTTTGCGCCCCTGAAGATAATCATTTTCGATAACGACTATTCCGTCGATCGGATCTACCGTGTCTATGTGATCGATGAAATCGCGCTTGCCGAGATAGACCGTAACTTTGCCATTGGGGGTCGTCTTTTTGAATACCTTTACGGCAACGACGTACGCCAAAAACAAGAGAGGAAACATGTTTTTTCTTTTTTCTTTTTTTTTCCACGAGTTCCCGAGATTAAGCGTTCAGCAGAATTTCCCGCCCAGAAGTGACGGACCAACGGAGACTCGTACCGTCTTTTTATACTTATCCGGCAAGGGCTTCCCATTCTCGAAGCCTCACATCTACTGATTCCATTATGCGCTTCCTATAATTCCATCTAATGAGATGAAAACCCGTAGCCGCGACCGAGCCGGAGAGAGAGAGAGAGAGAGAAGCGTTACACCATCTTGGCGCGCATCATTATTTATATTTTCTTGCCGTTATCGGACCGCGAGCACCGATGTTTATCACGCTTGGCCAAGAGCGTCGAGAGTCTGCCGCGAGCAACGAACGTCGCGAAAACTCGTCTTCTCCTCGTCACCGCGATATCACGATACGAAACGCAGCTCGGAATGAATTTCGAGAGTCGGTTTTCAGTCTTAAGGTTTACATTTATTTCAATAATAAGTGTTTACATTGTATGGAGGTATTTTTGATCCTTTTAATCGGATCCCCCTGCATTCCAAGCAATTTCAATTCAGTTTTTCTTTCATCATATTTTATTCGTCGCCTCTCAACATAATCATATCCCATCCGTGTCGAGATGAACGCGTACATCTCAACTATATTGGCTATAGAAAAACATTTTATTTCTCGAGTCGATTCTTAAAGATTTCGGCATCGAAAAACATCCAAAAATTTCAACTAATTCAAGAAAGAACGCCCGCCCCCGCCCTCTCTCTCTCTCTCTCTCTACTGGTAGCAAAACTCGTCGTTGTTGCTCCCGTTTTCACATTTTTCGCTCTGCTACAAAGTTGATAGAAAAAAAAAACGCAAAAGAGAAAAAAATCCGATGCGAGCTCGAGGAAAATAAAGATTCGTCTTGGGTCCTCGGGTCCTTCGTCCACCGGAGCTTTTTGCAATATGGAAAGAGAAACACGCGTGTTTAATTACCTTAATTAAATCCAATTATACACACGGAGTCTATTGTTAATTGATAAATTGTACATGAAGATAATCGTAATAACAATGATGAAGAAAAAGAAATGACGGCGAGGATATCGGTATTAGGGGGGGGGGGGGGGGGGCCCCGAATCCAAAAAAAAAAAAAAAAAAAAAAAAAAAGAAAAAGAAAAAAAACGAGGGAAAAAAAGAGAAAACGGGAATAATATATAATAAAGAAATAAAAATA
>JAPYYS010002519.1:0-12319 GCA_030522525.1 Campopleginae sp. 14b
AAAAAATAAAAAAAAAAAAAAAAAAAAAAAAAAAAAAAAAAAAAAAAAAAAAAAAAAAAAAAAAAAAAAAAAAAAAAAAAAAAACGAAAAAATGTCGGAAAATTGGCAAAAAAAATAAATTTATGAAGAAAATGAATGTTCAAGGTCAAATAAAAAAAAGTGCATCTTGCGAAATGCACTTTTGGGAGAATCTCGAACGAGGCAACATTTTACGAGGAAACAAAAAAACGTGAAATGGACAAATTTCAATAAATTGACTTGGTCATTTCGTTTCTGTTTTTTTTTTTTCCCTCGACTACTGTGTGTTGGAAAAAAATGGCAACTGGACCAGGGCCAACGATTTCCATTTCTTCTCGTGTTCGTACTCGTATAATTTGTTTTTTTTCTCTTTTCTGCTTCGTTTAGTTAATAAATAGTGGATCAACTACGTAATGGAGGGAAAAAATGTGGCGAGGAGGGAAAGAGGCAAGGGGTGACGATAAATATGCTCGGGGCAAGTTGTAAACGATGCTGAAACTCTTCTCACCGAGTTCTCAGAGCTATTGCGAAAGCGCGAACAGCGTTTAAGGATTTACGTGACGTACAGTCACGTGGGAAAAAAATTGCCGGATAAAAAAAATCGTCTGCCCTGTGCTCCATTTTTTTTCTCCAATTTTTTTCTTATTGCACCGAAAACATTGAAGTTGGAGGATTTGTTTTTTTTTTTCCGATAAAACTGCGACCGAGTATTTATTTATTTTTTAACGAATCGAAAAAAAAGAAAAATTTCGAAAATCGATGGAAATTTGGGCGAAAAAATTGGCATCGGAGGCGAATGAAATTTTTCGCGAAATGATAAAGAAAGCAAAATTAGTTGAGTGTTTTTCTTTCTCTCGATCCTCGCTGTACTTTCGAATAAACGATATCGAATAGTTTCCTATGAGCCTGGCGAGTTTCCACGTCTAGCTGAGAGACTTTTCCCTCGTGTGTGTGTGTGTGTGTGTGTTTTTTTTAAATATCTCGAATACCTTCGTGGAGTCGAGAATTTTTAATTTGATTTTTTTCTCCGGTTCTCAACTATTTTTATTCTTGTCAGTATCGATGGGAAAAGTAAGCGATTACGTACACGAAATAACGGCAATTCCAATAAATAAACGAGGCAGCGGTCAAAAAATTAAATTATTCCGCCAATAAATAAATAATTAATTGTAAAAATGAATAAATAAATAAATAAATGAATGACTGATTGAAAAAATTAAATAATTGATAAAATAGAAAAAATGCAGAATCTTTGATAGTGGAAAGTCGCGAAAACGTGTTTTCGAGCGGATGAGAATTAATTCGATGGTTGACAATCATTTTGATCGGAATAAATGGTGATGAGAATGAGTACGAATGAGAATAAAAGTGAAAGACGTGAACGACGAAGGGGTTCAAGGATAAATTGGCGATCGAGAGGTGGGAGGAAAAGAAATGAAGGGAAAAAAAGAAAAAAAGGAGCAACAACAAGCGTAAATGGATTCTGGCCCGGGGGCTGTATCCCCGGACCTGTCGATGAAAATATACACCGAGAGACGATAACGAGTTTGGTAAACCTGGTCGCGGTCTCGTTGATTTAAGGATGCACTTTTTTCCGTACAGTCGTTTCCAAAAATCGACTATTACGAGACCGATCGTGAAAATAAATATAAAAAAAATTAAAAATTAAAAAAAAAAATGGCAGCCGGTCGAGTTTCGAGGAAAAAAATTTTTAAAAAAAAAACCATTTCGACTCGAAAGTCATTCGGGGCCACGAAGAAACGAGTTTCGATCGACAAAAAATTGAATTTAAACAAAAAAAAGTGCGTGTAAAATCCGACACGAGTTGAAATTTTTGAAAATTTCGAATAAAAATCGAAATTTGAACGAAAAAACAAACAAACAAAAATGAGCAAGTTCATGGAGAATGAAAAAATGCAATTAATAAGAAAAGGAAATTAGAGAAAAATCGTTAATTGGATGAACGAATGGAGCAAATAATATTAATAAGAAGAGAAAAAAAAATGGAATAAAAATGAGCGAGAGATTTGGCAGTACAGTCCCGTGAGTACACCACTTACAGGGATGGAGGCGGGCTTGTTGACGACGACGACGTCCTCGTCCATGTGTATCACCGTGATCGGCTCCGAGGTGACAGGCACCTCGTGTCTGTAACACACCAATCATACACCAGCTTAACGTGGCTTTTCTCTCCATTTGGTCCAACTTTTTCTCACTTTGCATTCACACCCTCGACCTCAAGTTTTTTTTTTCTGTTTTTTAATTTTTCAAAATTTGTTTATTTCGAAAAACGTTTTTTTTTAGAAATGCATCAAATTAAAAATTAGAATTGTTATTTTTGCGTGTTATAAAAAACAACGAACAAATGGAGTGTTTTTTCTTTTCTTTTTTTTTTCCTTTTTTCGTCACTTTTGGAATGTGATTTTTTTATACTCGTGAATAGAAAGTGAGAAAAAAACATAACATCGAGACTTCTCGCGTTATTTTTTGCATTAAATTATTACGCAAAAAAATTGTTATTATTGAGGGATTAATTTTGTGTGCGCACATCAGGAAGAAATAAAAAATGGTGGTTTTTGTGGTTCGATGCATTTTTGAGAAAAAAAAAAAAAAAATTATTATTATTATTATAATTATTTGATTGATCGATGAATTTATGAATTTTTAGTCGATCAGGCATCGAACAACTGATTCGCTCGTAATTGCGCGCGTGAAACCATTAAAAAATCTGATCGTCGGGAAATATGAGAATTTTACATCGCAATGAGAAATCGAAACGGCCCACAAATTGCTGGTCGGGGCACAGTAATTAAAATTTAATCGATCCTCGATAATCCAACTCCGATATATACTCTCGAGCCACACAGATGGTTTTGCTAATTGACAACACATCGCTCCTCTTCGCATTCACGCGTATTCCCCATTCGAATTACCCAAAATTATCGTATAGATTTTAGTCCAATCTGAAATTCTAATTATTCGGGGGCTTTCGAGGTTTCGCAAGAGCAAAATATCAAGAAAAATCGAATTTTCATGAAAAATCAAAATTTTTCGATAAAAATAAACGAAAAAAATAGAAAAAGTTGAAAATTGAAATTTTTTTCTAGTTCCAATTTGTCATTATGCAAAATTCGAATAATTCCTCTTTTTGGGATCGGGCGAGAAAAAAAATCCAAATGTCTCGATGAAAAAATAGAAAAAATTTCGAAAATTGTTATTTTTTGTGATAAAAGGATGAAAAAAAATGAGCGTGAAAACAATCCGATTTATGAAAACGTGAACATTTCGTGGATTTCTTAAATTTTCGTAGTGAAACCTGAGAATAAAAAGTAACGAGGACATATTGAGAATGAATGTGAGTAACATTGACGCTGTATGAGGGAAGATTTATTTCCTCCAATTGTCCGGATAGCTCTTACGAAGCTCTCTACAGATATTAGTGTGAAATGGTATGTGTGTGTGGAGAAAATCGACATTTTGAGAAAGGAGAACGTGACGAGTGGAGGCTCAGGTAGGCCTGTGAGAAAAGAACTCGAAGACAAGAGCGACGACGATTTTGCCAATGCCTTTTATATTTCTGCTTATATCTCCGACTCATTTTCACGTCCGCGGAAAAAAAAAAAATTTCATAAAAATATTAAAAGACCGATTTTTATTTCTTTTTTTCCAAATAATTTCCTAATTTTATTTTCTCATATTTAATACATTTTTCATCCCAAATTTTTCTCTAGATCTTTACCGAACATCAATTTTTTATCATCGTTTTTTATTCGTCATTTTATTTTCATATTTATTTTTATTTTTATTTAAAAATTTTTTTTTTATTATTTGCCCTACGGACTAATCGAGGCCATAAAAATATATATAGCTAGCTATCTATCTGATTGTCTGTTGCTTTCCTGTTTTCCCTCTAAGTGGAATAATCTCGAGGGGAGAATCTTGGTGAAGATTTCATCTCTCTCTCTCTCTCTCTCTCTCTCTCTCTCTCTCTCTGTCCTCTGTCTATTTATAAGATAATAATGCCGAGGACTTACGCATATCGAGCGAGCACATAGCGAAATGCCGATATAAATATACAGCCGAATATATATAAAATAATAAGAGAGTCCTTGAGTATATTTCGTCATGGCAGAGTAGAAAATACAAGAGTGGGGATAAGGGAGGAGGAGGAGCAGCAACGGATTAGACACAAAGCCAAGTGGCGTCTGCCAAGAAATTCGCAGCGATTGGCTAAATTTTCGCCCATTTCATTTTTCTCCGCTTCCCACGAGCAAACAGTCAATTTTCAATTTTTTTTTTTTTTTTTTTTTCACCGGGTCAATTTGACCCAGTGTGTATTCGAAGAGTTAAAATTTAAACAATTGTAGTTTTTATAAAATAAGAGATTCCCCCCCCCCCCCCCCCCCCCCCCCCCCCCGCCCCCCCGCAACCCCCCCTCCCGGTAATTGAGAATCGAGGCTTTCACCAAACTACTCGCTTTTAAATACTCCCCATGGTGTTTGACGTGTGTATTTTTTCATAAGTGTATGTGTGTTTTGTGGATGTGTGTGGGCGTGTGTATTATAACAGGTTTGACGTGAAATGGTGAAAATTTACGATGACGTTTATGGGCGGATGGGTATACGAAGTAGATGGTGGAGCTTTTATACGTCGAGCATATTCGAGAGAATGAAATGGGCAAGCTATTAGAGCGATTAACTACCAAAGTCTGTTTCGGTAACAGCCTTCAAGCGTTTCACTCGGACGTGTACATTTGTTTGCTTCATTAAATCCTAATTAAGCTAATTACAAGCAATTTTTTTTTTCAAGATTTTTTAAACCGAATGAATCGTTGTATATTTTTCGATTCGATGGCGTCGATTAGGCGGGAGAATAGTCAGGAATTTGGGCTGAAAGGCAAATTTTACGTTGTGGACAAAATGGCGGATCGTCGAGTCATTTGTTTTCACGTAAAATGGCCGATTAGGGACCGATCGAATTTCCCGGTCAAGATGCTTGCATTTTTTATTTTTTATTGGGACCCATTTCGAGGAGAAATGGGAAGAAACGCGAATGAGGCGAATTCTCGGGCTCAACAAAATGTCGGATGTCTGTAGACAAAATGGCGGCGACTCAAAAACGAAATGGCGACCCACGTGACGCTCCAGAAGCACGCGACGTACGGAGGAGGAATCGTGGGCGATTGAGCGCTCATAAAATGAGGGGATGACGTAAGAGAAAATGGCGTCTCGGAGTAGGACAACGTTCGAGGACGAAAGACGGCTGGAGAACATATTATCGGATTAACCGATGAATCTACGACTGTCCGAGGCCTCGGGAAGGATGGAAAAGGTTAAGTAAGAGGGATGGAACATTCCGGCGGGGTAGGGGGAGGGGGCATGACGTGTCAACGGGTTTGCGTACACGTGACCCTGTTTCCCGAGGTTCACCGTGTGTGAGTATCAGTTTAAACGGTGCCAAGGATAGGAGAGCCTGTTCAAAGAGTGTCTGGCAAACAATTTTTGTGTCTCGACGAATCTAGTCTCGGGGGGATGCACAAATAGCCATTGACTTTAGATCGAAGCATTGTCGAACGTCGTGGACCGTACGAGTATTTTAGCAGTTGACAAAGTGTCAAGGTCATTCGAATTGAGCTGTTGGAGCGGAGAACGAGTTTCAAGGTCATTGGTACGATGGCTCGTGGGTAAAGAGTGCTGAAGGTCGGGGAAAGGTCAACTTTAGACTCGGAATGATGGATGCGACAGTGCCAAGGTCATTTGTCCGAAAAGTTAAAGGTCAGACTCACTTTTTACGTTGCGACGTCGAAAAAAAAACTATTTCGCAATTGTTTTCCCCATTTTTTCGCCTCCGTGCTCCTTGTTTTTTATTTTCTTTTCTTTTTTTTTTCCGGTATCGTGTCACGATACGCAAAGCTCTGGCGCGTCTCTCGGAAAATAAACTACCAAGCCCGGAATGTATTTGCCTGCGGAGCGTGTAATCCCCTTAAGCCGGGGACAGGTTGGTGTTGAAACACACTATGGGACAGCCGAATTTATGTACCACGATATAGATCTCGTCCCTCCTAAGGGATGCAATCTCTATCGGGGTGGGGGTTGATTTTTCCACCCTCTATTTTTTTTTACCCCGAAAAAATCACATCGCAACGTTTTTCACTAGAAAAATCGTTTCAAAATTGAAAAAGAAGAAAAATTGTAATCAAAATTTACCAAAAAAAGTTGAAAAAGAAAAAAGAAAAAAAAAACAAAAAAATCCGTCTACTTTTTTTTTCTTTTTTTCACATAATTTTATTTTTCCTCACCTGTGTACGACATTGGCGAGTAGATCGTTGTGTCGTAGTCTGTAGTCGACGTCGACCCTCTGATAATTGACGGTGAGTGTACCAGCGCGTATGCATCGCTCGTATTCCTCAGCGGGATGGGCGCGGAATTCGCGCGCGAACACCTCGAGGATTTTTTCGCCGACCCACCGGCCCTTGGTGAAGGTCGTGAAGGTGAAGTAATACGGATAGACCTTCCGAAGACCTGAGGGTGAAAATACGCATCTTTATTGGTCAGGGGATGATGGACACTTGCGGTCCGGAAGGATCGGTTGAAAAAAAACGTAAAAAAAAAATGATTTAATCGTCAGTGACGAGTCAGCAAGGGGGTGGTGAGCGGCGATGGCAGGGAATAAATCGAGAAGGGAGTCGGGGGGGGGGAATGAAGAAATTGTTAAATGTCGAGTGGCGAACGTGCCGAAGGGTCGGCTTTCCGGTTAAACTCAAAGAGTCGATCCACACACTCCTCCCTCGTATTTTCAACCCCTACCAATTCCTTCCAAGGGAGTTACTAGCCAAGGGGTTTAGGGGTTAAGAAAGAAGAGCCCAGGGGCGGGGTCGAAAAGTGACGAAGTGTACAGTATACAGATAACGATAGAGAATTTTGAGGCTAGAGAAGCGGAAGGAGAAAGAGTAGCGAGTCTTGAGGGACTTGGAAGACAATGAGTCCGGTGCTTCACATCCCTTGCCAATCCGACCATTCGACACACTCCGTCGCAGCTTCCTTTTCTTCTCTTTTCATTGGAGCTCACATATTTCCTCGTGTTACACAACTGCCAGAGAAATAAACGTACGGCAAACCGGAAGTAGACGATAAAAAAAGAAGAAGAAAAATTAATAAAAAACGAGCGAAAAAAAAGGTTAAGAGAGAATCGGAAGAAACGGACGAGGGAGAAAAAGCACTCGCAATAGCTGACAGTCTTACGAACATCTGTCGTGGTATATCTGACCGTAACGGTGGCGCAATCCATTCTAATACCCTCTTGAGAACCACCACCACCCCCACCCCCCCCTCCCCTCCCCCACTCGCTCCACCGAACTCTATCCCTTCCTCGTGATTCTCCGGTGATTTTTCTGCTGAAGTCATCGCCTAGATGTACCTGACGCTCGACTCAAAATCCACTGGACAGTCTCGATCAAAAGTGGGAACGAATTTTTTTTCTTTAAAAATTTGATTTTTTAATCAAAAATTTGAATTTTTTATTCAAAACTTGATATTTATTTATAATGAATATTGATTTTTGAGTGTTTTTCTGAAGATCGTCGAGGCTCACGTTGCTTAGGAAAATTCGCGTGGAGGTTAGGAACGAGATTTGAGCGCCGCCCTAGCGGCGAAACTCGAAACTTGGCGGCAGCAAGATTTTGGGCATTTTAATTAGGCGTTTTGTGTCAAGTGCCCGTGGCAGATGTTGAAGAACGTCCTGGAAAATCATGTGTCGAAGGAAGCTAAAGCGAAAGGTTGGCACAAACTCTGGCAAGTGTTGCCGTCCCGGGCTCTCGAGCCGAACTTAATAATACGCCGCGATATATAATTTTAGTGTAAATTGAATTTCCTAACGAGCTCTCGTCGGATCCACGCGGAACAGAGTCAGTCTGGTAGAGAAAGAGACTGGCGACGATATTCCGGACTTGTAACAAGGCCCTTAAACCTCCAAGGATCGTGCGGGTCTTTTAGACCCGGGGACAATTTATTCTCTGAAAAATTTGGTTTTTCAAACGTTTAATTTTTAAATAAACAAATTCATTATTTCGAAAGGCTTAAAAAACGAACAAAAAAAGAAATTTAATTTGAAAAAAAAAAAAAAAAAAAAAAAAAAAAAAAAAAAAATATAAAAAAAGTAGGAGATTGAGAGGTGAGAGAAACGGGATCGGAAGGTTTTGATGGCGGCAGAGCCAGAGCCGGAGCTTGAAAATGCTCGAAGAAAGCTTTAGGAAGGATAAGTGGACACGTACTTGCTGGTCGCCGTGAATTTTCAAAACCCTTTTGAAGTTTCATCCCTTGACAAGACCTTAAGGACTTGATGACAATTTTTTATTCAGACTCGCGGTGAAGGATTGCCGCGGATGGATTATCCAGGGGAGGGAGAGTTACGCAGTGGCCCTGAGGCTTTGCCGGGGTTTCTACCTCCCGGGGGTGAGAAATGGGGCGCCGGGGTAAGGGGAAAGGGTGGGGGGGTCTTTTGTGTCGCGAAACGGTACTTTCCGGCTATGAAATTCATACGAACCGGTGAGAAGGGACTGCTGAATATTTGACACGGGATTTGACGAGTTTTCCAGACAGCTTGGAGCCTCCCCCTTGGCCTACCCCTCAGCGACAACCCCCGAGGCTTGCATCACGTATACATCGATGTTTAAACGGATGCGGGACTCCATAAATGTATGACATAGTCCGATATGACATGAGTCTTGAATTTATACGAATGCCGGGTGAAAATATTGAAGGGGCAAGGGGCCGGGTGCAAAGCCTTCATCCCTTTTCCAAATCATCCCTCAAAGCTTTCTTCGAGCATTTTCAAGCTCCGGCTCTGGCTCTGCCGCCATCAAAACCTTCCGATCCCGTTTCTCGTTTTTTTTTCCACCACTTTTTCCATCAACCACCCTCTTTTCAATCATTTGACCTTGACAAATAAACTTCGCTCCAGTACCGAGTGAAAAAAATATATTTTCAAACATTATCAGCTTCGGAGATTGCGTTAAAATTTATTCGAGCACAAACATTTCGGTTATACGGATAAAAAACAAACATTTGCATCTTTCGTCGCACATTACTCGTCCTATTATTTTTTTCATACCTTTGGCAATCTGATATTTTTGTTGGAAGCAACGAAAAAAGAGCGGATTCCACGTCGAGGGCATAAGAAATAGTAGATCACGTAGCCTCTCTGTGCTTGTGTTTATGTTTGCGTGTGTGGGGCGGGGGGATGGGGGGGGGGGCGGGGCAAAGGAGAGGGGGAAACCGGTGAGAAAGAATAAAATACAGTATTGGAAAAAAGCTCGGTGTTCCCAGGTGCACACTCGGATATTTGGCAGCTAGAACGAGCCCCGAATGTCGTTATGCAGACACACACGTCTACGGGTTCCTCGTCGTAAAATGAAATTTTTTTGTTTTTTTTTGTTTTTTTCTTATTTACAAAAATCTTGATTTCTGGAAAAAGCTTAACATTAGGGAGGGAAATGATGAATGATCGACTGTAGAAAACAATCAAGGACCCTCTGCGAATGCAAGAAAACACCCCCGGTGCCTCTTAGGGTTGAGCCAATTTTTATATATTTTCTTCGAAAAAACGCCGCAACTAACGGTTTGAAAAATTGGAGTATCGTGCCATTCGCTAAGTCGGGATCCGTACGATGATTTTCAAAAAAAAAGTCTCGAAAAATTCCGATTCTACGAGGAGTTATGGGCCGTCAAAGTTTCCGGGGTCAATTTGACCCAAAATGGATACTCAATGAGTTTTTCATCATTCCAAACTTGTTGTTCACACTTTTTCCAAAGGTACGAGAGGTTTTCGGTCATTAAACATGAAACTCCCTGTGTATTTGTATCCGACACGTTGGCTGGCCGTTTTATTTTCGCCCTTCGGTGGTGTTCCTGGACCGAGAGGGATCAGTTGTACGGGCGGACCAGATTGAGAAAGAGGGGAAGAGGTAAAAAAGGAGTTACGAATAAGAAGGAACAAAAAAAGGGTCAAAGAAAAGAGAAAAAACAGGTCGAGAAAAGCCTCGGAGCTTGTGCCCCCCATCAGGGATGAGCCAGACGTGACGAACGTGGAGAAACAGAAGAAAATATACATACATTCCCAAGGGTGAAAATAGGGCGGATAGGCTTGCGACGATGAGCGTTTAATAAAAAAATGGATATATCTTTTAGGCAGGATGAGGAAATATCCTTTTCGGTTTTCCATCATCCATAAACCGTTCCAATCCGATTGATTAAAAAAACAACAACAAAAATAGAAAAAAAATACATCGCGACAGAAAAATTCTCCGAGTCGTCGAATTTATCACCCAAAAATTCCAATTTTTCTCAAAATTCGATAAATCGGAGAAAAAAAACATTTACAAGGCAAAAAAATCGATAAAACATTCGAGAAAACAAATCTAAAAATAAAAAAATGCTGTTTTTTTTTTTTTTTTTTTTTTTTTTTTAAATTTTTTTTTTTTTTTTTTTTTTTTTTTTTTTTTTTTTTTTTTTTTTTTTTTTTTTTTTTTTTTTTTTTCTCTCCCTTTCTCCCTTTCTCTCTCGTCTCCCTTGGCATCAGACACACAATGGCCTTAATGGGCCTGTTCTAGAAACCTGTGCCTCGGTCGGCCACCCGCGACACACATAGATGGCAAACTACAGATATAGAAAATTAAGTCTCACCCTCGCATGCATTAAGCATATAGAGAGCGGTGTATAGAGAGTAGGGGGCGGGGGGGGGGGGGGGGGGGGGGGGGGGGGTGGGGGGGGCTGGAGCCTTTCGTTGCGACCGACGATTAGCGTTTCCTTAGGTTGAGAAAAGGTGGACGATGAAGGAACGCGAAGGGTAGAGAGCAGGGGGGCGAGATAAAAAAACGATGATGTGGCTGAAAAGACGGAAAAAAAAAATGAATGTCTTTCCTGCTGATCGTTGTAGCATTGGGTCCCTCGCGCTCGTCTAACGACATTCCATTATATCAGCAGCTGAGCTAATGTTTTTCCTCCCCCTCGGAGCTCCCAGAAAAAAAAAAAAAAAACCTCAAAAAATAAAAAATAAATAATATCCCCATTAAAAATGCTGAATAAATTTCATATTTTCCCCGCGAACTAATGACGTCAGAAACATGAGATTTCGATATTTTTCAAAAAATAAAAATAAAAATAAAAACTCGTTACAAAAGGGCGAATAAATTTGAAATTTCTATTTTTCAAATTTCTCCCCCGGACCAATGACGTCAGAAACATGAAAATCCAAAATTTTTTAAAAAATAGAAAAAAAAAAAAAAAAAAAAAAAAAAAAAAAAAAAAAAAAAAATCAAAAAAAAAAAAAAAAAAAAAAAAAAAAAAAAAATGAGGGGAAAAAAAAAACAATGCACCGGCGGTTCCGTATTTGTGATTGCTGTGAATCGCAACTTTTAGCCTTAAGGCTAAATAAATGTATAATAAACTTTATATATTATGTATTATATCTCGTACGTACGTATGTGAGTGTGTACGTGTACGTGTGTGTGTGTGTGTGTGTGTGTGAGGAGGTCGTATCAGATAGAGGACCTGGGATTTGCAGAGCTCGATAACATGCCCGTTGGCCACGAGAAACGAGACGGGGCTTTCGAGAGGAGCAAGAGAGAAACGGAAAGAGCTAGATAACCCGAAGCTACTTGCTCGAGAGTCTCTGGGCGAAGGGAGCGAGTTAAGGAGCGGAGAATATCAAGAAAGCGCGAGATATAGGGGAGCGAAGGCTTAAGATGGCATCGGATCTAGATTTGAATCACGTAGTTTTGCCTCCGGCGGCGCGAACGCCACGGGAGCACACGATATCGCGCGTAAGCTCGAGTCAGTCGACTCTCGGTGTGCTGGCGATTTTTCCATCCGCAGGGCCAAGGGCCAAAACCAACTCTCCGCCACAAATACCACGAGAATCCAATTTTTTTGTTCCGCGCGTCCGAATGTTTGGAGAAAAAAAATTAAAAAAAAAAAACTCGATATTTTATTATTTTTGAAAATTCGATTCAAATTTGATCATTTATTCGTAATTATTTTATTGATTCAGAAAAAAGATTGAAATTTTTTCTTTTCTTTAGATTAAAACAAAATTCTTTCCTCTTGAGCTCTTTTGGCTCGAATGGACTGGATCAATTTATGGAAATTCGACTCGGATTAATTGATTTTTTCGTAATTATTTTATTGATCGAGGAAAAAAAAGCACATTTTTTTAATTTTTTTTTTTTTTTTTTTTTTTTTTTTTTTTTTTTTTTTTTTTTTTTTTTTTTTTTTTTTTTTTTTTTTTTTTTTTTTTTTTTTTTTTT
>JAPYYS010002520.1:0-14929 GCA_030522525.1 Campopleginae sp. 14b
CGCGGGGCGGGGGTGGCGGGGGAGGGGGGGGGCGGGGGGGGGGGGGGGGGGGGGGGGGGGGGGGGGGGGGGGGGGGGGGGGGGGGGGCAAGGATAAACGAGAGAAATGATTTACGAGTCGATTAGTATGGTAATCGAATATCAACGCCTGCGAACCTTGAGGCGCGCTCGTCTCGAAAATGCCTCGAGCTAAGGTTAAATATTCAAACTCGTCTTATTGGAAAGCATTGCGTTTAAAAAGCACAAAAGCCACCCCCGTATACCAAACAAACGAACCATAAGCTTCTCTCGATCCAAGTGGGCCAAATCGCTGCCCTTGATGTCCTTCGACTTGAATACATCTGCATAGCGATATAGATTTAGGGCCGACATCCATTCGACCACGTTCAGGGATGTCCAATCGCTCACGGGCTATAAAAATTCAGTATTCCATTATTTCCAAGCCATTTTCTAGTTTACTCTAATGACGAGTAAACGAAAACGGTTTCAACAAAAATCTTTTTTCATTTTCCATTCCATTATTTCTACTTGCAATCGGTCCATCATTTTAATTAGCTTTTCTTTTTCTTCTTCAAAGTACATAACGCAGTTGCGCCTAACGAGTTATCTCAATGACCCCGCGTTGAAAATTTCAAGTGGCGAAATTGTAAAAAATTGTTGGGGGAAATGATGTTCGGGGGGATACAAAAACTGACCTTTTCCTGGTCAAAGACCTGACCCGGCGAAGCATGCCCCTTCGTGTTGGTCCATTGGCAGAGATGTTGACCGCTAAACTGGCCGCAAACGCGATGAAAACAGGCGTGACACTCTGAGGGACATAGAGATCCGCACATACAACAACACAGACTCTGGCTATTACAAATAAATTGGCTTCTTTTTCCACCACCGCTATCACCCGCTCCAGCCGATTCGATCCCATTTTTCGACAACCCCCCGCCCCCCATCAATTTAACATTAACATTTAAATAACGAGTCATCGTCGTCTCGGTAGCTCGTTCCTTTTCGGAAGGATGCCCACCCCCGGTACACCAACACATGTGACGATGAAAGGACAAGGCTCGGGCGCACGAGACCGCATCGGTCCTCGTCGTCTTAGGTTCAATCTCGACGTCGTCCTCGACGATCGCCGACGCCGCCGCCCCCGCCGCCGCCGCCGCCGCCGCCGCCGCCGCCGCCACCTCCTCCTCCTCCTCCTCCTCCTCCTCCTCGTCTACTTTCTTTCCGGATTCTATAATTTCATCCTTGACGATCAAAGTCGGCCGAGTCGACGAAACGACCGATTCCAATAAATTGTTGGATAAATTGATTTGGGCCCGAAACAACTTTGGCTCGGTCAATTTTTTTGAGCCGGGATTGACCGACGTAGCCGCGGACAATCGTTGCTGCTTGACGCAGCATC
The DNA here is from genome assembly GCA_030522525.1 of Campopleginae sp. 14b. NCBI lineage: Eukaryota > Metazoa > Arthropoda > Insecta > Hymenoptera > Ichneumonidae > Campopleginae sp. 14b. Next base: position 1,399 of record JAPYYS010002520.1, read on the forward strand.
GCGAATGCGTACGCGACTGATTGTTCGCGTTGTTGTTTATGCCGTTGTTGTTGTTCGCGTTGTTGCTGTTGTTGTTGTTGGTGTTGTTGATGTTGTTGTTGTTATTTTTGTTGAGGCTCGAATTGATACGATGGTTGTTGGCTAATTCGGCAATCGCGGCAAATTTCGATACGGCCGCGACCGTCAATGGGCAAGCGGCGGAATTGCTCGACGCGCCGGACCTTGCCCCGATAACTCCGCCACCGATCGCGGCGTTATTGCTACTACCGCTCGAACCCTTTCGGAGCATATAATTATCCGCATCTACGGCCAACATTCGCGACATTGCTGGTGATAATTTGTTTTCGGCTTCGAGGCCCGCGAGACCCGCGGCCGTCGTCGTCGTCACCGCCGCCCCCATCGGCTTCGTTTCATCCTCTTCGTTCTTTCCCGAACGATCGTGTTCAAGTTGCTGCTTTAGTTCTCGTTGCCGATCGAGAGACGTTGCCGGCACCGCCGCCTTGACCCCGTCGGCATCTTGCCCATTCGAGCCAATCTCGATCGGATTACCCGACTCATCTCGACGCTCCTGTGGCTGCTGCTGCTGCTCGGGCCTCAACCTTCCGTACAGAATAACCGGCTGCGCTACCTGGCCGGTTGCCGGTGAATTGGCCACCTGCTTCATCACTACCGGCCGCGCTAGCCGGCCTCTTTCTTCCGCTCCTCGTCGCGATTATAATTCCTCCTCTTCCGCCTACTTTCCGCCTCTTGAAAAATTTCAAAACGTTCAATTCGTCAGATTCATTTTTCTTCGCCAGCCCATCCTCCTCACCTACCCCCTATTAAGTCTTGCATCGATCGACGCTTCGTTGTACGCTCCAACTCCATCCTTCCGCCGATCTCTTTTTTTCCTCTGGCGATCCTCGATTCTCTCACCGCAATTTTACCAATTTCAACGAGAAATATGTATTAATCGAGGTTGGAGGTCGCTCGGAAAATTCACCAACAACGGCGGGCTCGCTCCGAGGGCCCGGCACCAGCAACGTTTTACGCGCACACAGCCCGAGGCAAACCGGTTTATAAAAGGCGGCTACGCGCTACCGCTAGCTCCGCTCTTTCGCGTACGTCCCACAGCCTCTCGATACACTCACGGCTAAATTATCCGCCGAGTTTGATCTCTCCCCCCTTCTTCTTACTCGGATCGCAAACCCGGAATCACGTTACCAAACGACGCGGCCTATTCTTTTCTCTCTCCTTCCACTCACCCTATTTTCTCCTCATCCGTCGCCAAAAGTTTTACAAATACCGATCCGGAGACCACCACCACCGCCGCCGCATTATTCTCAAGGTCACGATCTACGCGACTGTCGCCGAGGAGCGTTTGAGCGTGCGCCCTCACACTTTCCTTCTTTGCCTCTTTCTCCCTTTCTTTCGTCCTTCACCGAATCGGTACGCCCTACGACGACCACCTACATCAACGCCTCTCCGCTTCCTCCTCGTACTATTTATCGCATTCAACTTTTTCGTGCACAAAAATATCGATCGACCGCGCTCGCGATTATGGACTTGTCGCGACCACCTCGCTCCAAGCAGCCAGCTTATCGATCCTTCATCACTTATTTTCACCTCATTTTCGTCATCATCCCCCTCTCGCTCCCTAAAGCCCCTTTCCAATATTCCACTCGAACGCTCCAATACTTTCTCAAAGGTCCTTATGGACTAGCAGCAGCTCGTAGCCATCGAATTATCTTCCGCTCGAGATAATTCCGGCGTCGCGTCGCCCAAAATCATTCCACCCGCGCGCGCGTCATCGCCAGCACGTTTTTTTCTCCCTCACTTTTTCTTCGCCTCTCCTCGTCACACTCGATGATGCTCGCGATCGGGCTACCGGTTTATAATTCACTCGATACCGTTATCGTTGTTGGCGACGACGACGACGACGACGACGACGACGACGACGACGACGACGACGACTCTTCGCCATCACCGGAATCTCACGGAACATAATTTAACCGAGTCCGCTCGAAAAACTCCCGGCACCAAGCGTTTCCTTTGTTTTTTCATTTTTTTTCGTGGCGTTACGGAGGCGAAAATTAGGCGATACGCGATTTCATCGCGATAGAGTCCTCGTGCGTGTGTGTCGAAATAACGCCCTTGCAATTGGCCGATAGAGCCGACGACTTTTCCGTCCTCGTGTCAGCAGCGAGTAAACTCGGCGTTCGGCGGCGGCGGCGGCGGCGGCGGCGGCGGCAACGAGCTCCCAACGCTCTCGTCGTTGTCACTCGGCGGTATCAGCGCCGCCACCCGGCAGCAGGCTTCTCAATCAGCCGCTCCGTCGATAACACAGTATCAAGTCCCGACGATGCACGGCCGCGACCGCTCGATTTCCCCCGGCTAAACGGCAAAGACTCGTCGTTCGGGCTTTCTCCGCTCTCGCAATATCTTCCGATTCCTTCCAGCTATATACCCGACACCCGATCTCTATTATTTTCAACGCATGCGCGCGCACCACCAACCTTCTCGCTCGCTCTTTCTCTCTCCCACCGTCCTGCCCTGCCTGGCGACCGTTCATCACCGCCGAAGATGAAGCAAAAAATCAAAAACGACGAGCAACGAAAAGCATTTTTCAATGCAATAACCAGCCGCAATTGATCGTTGCTTCGATCGTACTCTGGCACTCTCCGTGATACTCCGGTTGTTGGGCATTTATCGCAATCTCGATTCAACTATTTTCAACGCGCGATAATTGAAAATTGGCATTACGGTGTCGAGATGAGATCGAAAGAGATTGCCGCACGCTCGATGACACCGCTCGTCGTCGGGGCAGCTGGAAACGCCGCCGCGATTCCACTGGCAAACTCGAGCTCTCTCTCTCCCTCTCTTTATGATATTCCCGAAATGTCACTTGATCCTGCTGCAACGATGAAACGCGCGCCACCCCCGCTATACTGCTATTGCCGAGTTTTTGCCGATTCGGATAAAAGATACGGAGCGTTACTAAGACATTTCTCCCGGAGACTCGTTCTTTGTCGAGAGTCGCCCCCCGGTCGAAGCGACACCACGACGTCAGGAACGCGCGCTCTTGCTCGACTGAGAACGTCGGAGGACGAGCGTAGCTAGAGCGGGTCTCGAGCCGCCGTGAACGGTGTAGTCAAGCGGCACGCGGCTCACAGCTGACCGGCCGGCTAGCCGCGAGATTCGCCGTCGCTCGATAGCCGTAATACCTATTTGTCTCTCTCGCTGTTGGCAATGCGAGAGTGCGCCCGCGCGCGAGACAACGTCTGGAGAGAGCGGGACGGTAGCGAGATTCTATTCTCCTCTCGTCGCCCCCATCATTATCCCGAAAAAAAATTTGGCCGATTCTTGGCGACGCTCGGCGAATCCGAAATTATAGCCCCAAAGATTTTTCTTCTTTGCTCCCCGCAAGCACCAAATCTCTCTAATACGTTGCTCAAAATTGGCCAATTTTTGCTCAAAGAATCGAATGGCTCGTACGTAGCCAGCGTAGAGGGTTGACGCACACGTGCGGGCAACGGGGTATCTCGGGGACGGAGGATCGGGCTACGCAGCGGGGGACAAAAAAAATCATTTACGCTCGCGAAACGTAACTGTGCACCGAGCATATGAGATCGGCGCATGCGCCTCTCCTCGCGAATTAACCAAACGCCCCGCTGTCCCCCCGTCGTCGTTCTCTCTCTCGCTCGATTGCCCGGACAACGAATACGTTTAATGAAAAATGAAGGAGCGGCGGGGCATCGAGCAACGCTCCCATTCGTTTCTAAAAATTTCGTAATATACTCCCATATCACCTTCGGACAATTTATTCTCGAGTATCAATCATCCGATTGTATAAAAACGGCGGGCGGGTACGAGGTCGTTAATCGAGCGAATCAACGTACGGTTCGCACGGCGGCGCTGCATCGATCGAGATTCCGTACGCGAATAAAATATTTGGACCATACAAGCTCTTCGATCTCTAAAAATTTTGTCGGAATTTCTCGGAAACAGTATTTTGAAAGATTCGAAAAAAGGGTGTCGACGCTCCAATTTCCGCAAATTTTCAGATCTATTGCTCATTTTTCTTCTACAAATAGAGTAAATAGGATGGTTGGTATTTGGGGTATATCCGTTGAACCGTTTACATTTTATGAAAAATCATACAACCACAATAATTTATGCAAATTTTGTAAAATATTGCATATAAGTTTGTACATTGTCTTCGCTTTATGAAAAAAATTTGTCGAAATTACACTCCCATTAAATGGGAATATGGAAGGAAAAGCTGCAAATTGAAAATTGAAAATGGCTTCCTCAAGGTAATTAAGATGCACGAGCTCAAAGCTTCCTCTAATAAGGAAGCCAAGATGAAAAAAAAAAACTTCCTCCTAAAGGAAGATTCAAAGGCAAAATAAACAAGATTTCTCATAGAGAAAGATTTGAGCTTGTGCATCTTGAGCACGTTGAGGAAGCCATTTGCAAATTTCAATTTGCAGCTTTTTTTCAGATAACCATTTTGTGATAACTTGCTGTGCGTACAGACGCCCCGGACTAATGTTCATGTTCAGCGACTCTTAATTCGATTAGGATCGGGCTGCTCTGCGGCCATCGAGGCCAAGCACTCAACGGACGAACAAAAAAAATCATAAAATTTCAACTCTTCAAAACGATATTCCCCAAATCCAATATCACCCGTTTTTTCGTACCATTCCAACTCGATCCCCCACCGCCGGGTCATTGCGCCCCTCTGCTCCTCCGCGCTCCGTTTATTCAATTGAATCAGTCAAGGCCCATTCGTCTCGATGATAAATCAACAATAATGAAAAGAGAAAAAAAAAATGCATGGACGCGTCATAATTGGCGAGCCGTCGTATCGACGATATTACCGATAGCGTATCGTACGACTAGGGCCAAGAAGCACGAGCACGAGCAACCACCGACGGATGAGAGCTTGTGCACGCATAAGCGCCGCGTACTGTATTGCCTATATACGCTATTAATAACTCATCAATTACGTTTTTTCTTCCCTTGCTCCGTCGTAGCACCCTCTGCGTTGACACGCGCATACATTTTTTTCCAAAATAACCGTATGAGAATGTGTGGCCGTGCGAATTTGGTGGATCGACGAGAGGAAAAAAGAGCGGCGGAGGTGGGGGGATGAACGAAAATAAAAATGGGCAAGAATGAGTTTGCGCTCGTCGCTCGGGCGCCTCCGACGCGGGCGGCAACCGACACAGTAGAAGAGAGAGAGAGAGAGAGAGAGAGAGAGCGCGCGCGGGGACTATCGATCGTTCGACACGACCCTCCGCGCGGCGTTTTGCTTTCGGCACGAATTCATGTAGGTAGCCGCGAATAAATGGAAAAATCGCCGTTCGACAAAAATCTTGACTCTTTTCTCGACCATTTGTTTGTTTTTCTTCGAGACGGTGAGTCTAATTCGGATAATAAAATGCCGACATCCGAGTCTCGAACGAAGGGACTCGCCGAGTTTCGCAGATGGATGGTCAGCCGGTGGTTGACCGGCCGAGCTACCATGATTACCGAACCCCGCCGCCCGCAAATAATTATTTAATCGGTACGATTTAAATGACGATCGCGAATACAGCGAGCGCAACCGCAGCAGCGTTACTCACCTTTGCACTTGACACCGACTTTTCCGACGCCCCAAATATAATCCTCACCTGTTTTATTCAAAATAAATGTCTTTTAAATGAGGCCAAACGAGCAGGGCCGTCTAGACGCTCCTTTCAATCGTTATACTCGATCGTTAAACTTACATTGCAAGCAGAGAATCGGCGTTACGAAGTAAACATCCACCAGAGTGTGTTGATATTTGTCGGGCTCTGGACCGCTCGGATTTGTTACGTAAGCTGTTGAAGTAAAAGGGCTCATGAAATATCGCAAACGCGGTATCGATCGCTGTCTCATTAATGCCCGCATGAAATTTATTACTCACCGTATGGTCCATTGGTCAGAGTAACGTATAATGAATCTTCTTCGTTGCGAGTCTCTAGATACGAGGATATGTTTCCTTTCAGCATTAGGACTACGTCGGGTATAACCCCGGACCCCCCCCCCCCCCCCCCCCCCCCCCCCCCCCCCCACCCCCCACCCCCCCGCCCCACCACCCCCCCCACCCCCCCACCCCGCCCCCACCGGGTACCTCCGTCCAATAAAACTCCCCGATGCCCCGAGCCTTTCCAAGAGCCTTGAAAAATTATTGCTATTGTCGCGCTTCGCTCGCGCAGTACTTCCGTGACATCGTCGACGTGGTCCTTCAGAGGCGCATGGCCGATCCAAATACAAAATACTTTTTTCCTTGGCTGTTCTTGCCTTTGCGGGGCGCTATTCGTCGGGCGGGCGTCTCGCGCGCGCTTCTACCCCCCGCACATGTTGTTCCTCACTTGACAAAGATTATTAAAAACGATGTGCCCTCGACCGGCCGGCCGGCCTGCCAGCAAGCCTTTCTTTTCCTTTGTTACCCGAACGAGACGACGCGTCGCTCCTTTCGTGCTATTCAAACGTCGCTCGATGTTTGGGAAATGTCTCGTTCGACGGCGGCGGCTGCTGCGTCGTGTCAAAGAATATCGGCCCGAGACGTCCCTCTTTGTCTCTTTGTTGCGTCAACGAGCCGCGCTACGCCCGTCTTTGGCCGCTTCTCTTTCTCTCTGTCGTCTTGTTTCCTAATAAAACGCATTCCTTCTCCTTATCTCGCACCCCAGATTTTTCAAATATGTTTATCCGCCTCGTTCGTCTCTGCCAACTTCGACATGATCTTTGCCTCTCGTCTAGTCTGAAACAAAGACCCGTTCGACGTTGTAAATTCGTTGCGAAAAGAAAAAAAAAAAAAAAAACAAAAAAAGCGCCCGCCTCGAAACATGACTTTCCATCATTAATCCGGGTGAAAAAATATATCGGACGGGCGTTCGACGAGCCGCGTTCCTCGAGTGAGCAACGCGGAAAGGGATTTTATAAAATAAAGAAAAAGTTGTTGAAAAAAAAAAGAGCGCGTATCGTAAATAAAATGTAGAGACTCACTGCGTTCACCGTGTTAATAGCGAGGCTCGAACAGCAATGAAAAGCCCGTTTTTGCCAAGACAGCCAGCAGCAATTGATTCACAGATCGCGGACGTTCGCCTTCCTGGCCCTTGCTTTATCAATATTTACAGCCTTGAGATGCGAGCACGCGACGATAATATTACTCTCGAGCGATGCGATTATTCGCGTCGATTCACGTCGAAATATTATTATAATGGGTTATCCGACGTAAAGCAACAGCAATCGAGGAATTACTGGTGTCGGCCATATTGGAAACTTGATTTATCGTACGCGCATGCGCCCGGAAGAGCGTTCTCGCCGCTCCCACCCTTCCGCCGCTGCGCTGCACGCATCACCGTCGTTCGCTCGGTTCGGTAGGTGTCTCGTCGCCCGACGCTCTCGCCGCCGGTAAAAACGTCATAGGCACGACGCGCAGTTTCTGGACAAGAAAGTCCGGCGATGCGGCGATGGAAAATGCAGTACAGCGGCGCTACCAGGCGTTTCCGTCCATCCGCCTTTCGAATCCAATCATTATCATTATTCATGCTTTTTTATATCCACGTTTTTATTTTTATCGCTCGTCCGCCGATCGGTGACCGTAGCAGCAGTACCAGTTTCACCGAGCTTCCCGAGTATCTGTTGCTTTACTTAATATCATTTTTTATTACAAAAAACAAGAGGCGTCTTTGCGACAAATTCTTCCATCAAACTTGATTAATTTCGAGCCCGATAGCGAGAAAATAGCAGCCCGCTATATCAACATGGACAATTATCACAAACCAGAGTCCAAGACGATTCAAGAGCTCAAAGATATAGCGAATAAATTGAGAATTCATTCGATCCAGGCGACTCAGGCGAGCAAATCCGGGTATGTATGCTGTTGTATCCTAATTCATCGCGCGGTCGTGCGCGGCCTTATTCGCCGAAGGGAAAACAAAAGTGGGAAAAAAAACACACACACACACAATTTCGTGAAATTGGCGGCGCGGTGGCACGTCGCGAAAGGCGGGATTCGCGACCGCAACCAACGCCGGCAAAGGCCGGCGGCACGTGGACGGGGTCTGCGTCCACGGAACGACGAAATCGACCGTGTATCGCGACGACGAGGCGTCTCGCCACGATCCGCACATGCATTTTCGTTTTTTTTTTTTTTTTTTTTTTTTTTTTTTTTTTTTTTTTTTTATATATCGCAACGAGAAATCTTATCGATCCTGAATAAATCGACAAAATTTGGATATTTAAATGAGTCGAAAAAGGGAGAAAAAAAATGACATTAAAACACGCGGATGCTCGAATGTGATTTTCTTTTTCCTATCGTTTGGTAAACTCGGTTCTTTGTCCGTTGCTTTTTGTTTTTTTCTTTTTCCCTATTTTTCCTATTTTTCGAGTGGTTTATCGCGAAGCGGCGGCGAGTTCATGGTTCACAGACGTAATCGCCCAACCAAGCTCAATGTTTATGCATGCCTCCCGCCGCTTGGCGCAATCGGCTCTCGCGACAGTTAAGAAGGAAAATCGTTAAAGTGTTTTCACATTTTCTTATCCAAAATCCTTGATGCGCGTAGCATTAAAACATTATTTGCTTCGCTAACAATTTACTTTTCTCCCGAGCAGCGGCACCTTGATAATAATACGATCGCGTGCATCAACGAGACATTATCTGACAATGGTGGCGTCAATAACGCCTCGTCGAGTCGTCGCCCGCGGCATTGCGATTGGTCGGTGGCTCAATCGTTCGACTCGAATCTAACGAAATATTACGCGTACGTAATATCATCGTACCATCGCGCACTATCTTGACTCGAACGACCTCGACAAATCTAACCACCGAGAAATACTCGTACGGCGTTTTCTCGCCCAAAGTCCATCTCCCGGCGATACTCGTCGCGCGTATTATATTTAAAAAAAAAGCCGGACAATGTTGCCGTCGGTGCGGTTACCAATAATTTCCATTATTTTCATAAATATTATTTGTGCGATGGCCGATGCGCCGGTATTAATCGGCGGCGGCGGCGGCGGCGGCGGCGGCGGCGGCGACGGCGGCGGCGGCGGCGGCGGCGGCGTCGTGCGGTCGTGCGTCGTTCGGGTTCAGTTCGTATCGAGAGATCGCGCGTCGAGGTTCAATTCTCCACATAATCTCCTTGCTCCGTCTTTAGAAAAGTGCCAAAGTATATAATTATTTGATAGAGAATAATGGTACGCGATATGGAAATAGTTAAATTGCGGGATATGGCCAACAGGCTGAGAATCGATGCGATTCGGGCGACCGAAGCTTCCAAAAGCGGGTATATCAACATTTTTCCTTTCTTCAAATATTATATTTTGTCGTTTGCCGAATACCGCGCGGATCGATACTTATATATTCGTCGATAAATGCGGCGCGCTATTGCCGCTACGAACAATTTTTTGCACGTTATATAGGCAACGTTGCTGTGGCCAATAAATATTGTTCTCGCGTATCGTTACAGGCATCCAACATCATGCTCGTCGATGGCAGAAATAATGTCGGTGCTCTTCTTCCACACGATGCGTTACAAAGTTTCGGCACCCCGCGATCCGAGCAGCGATCGTTTCGTTCTGAGCAAAGGTCACGCCGCTCCAATTTTATACGCGGGTACGTATATACTAGTACACCGGCATTTGTGCCGATACGATTCCCTTGTTTTTTTTTTAATTAAATTGTGATGATTGGCGCGGTCTCGCGTGTTTTCAGCCTGGGCCGAGGCCGGCCTTTTTGCCACGAGCGAGTTGCTCAATTTGCGCAAATTTGGAAACGATCTCGAGGGACATCCAACCCCGAGGCTCAACTTTGTCGATGTCGGTACGGGCTCGTTGGGCCAGGGACTCTCGGTCGCCGCCGGTATGGCCTACGTCGGTAAATACTACGACAAGGCGAGCTATAGGTAAGTAGTAGCTGTGCGAATGTGAAAAACTCGCCCGACCAAGCAAGTACCAAGCTCGTAACGAGACGCATAATTATTACGTATACGCAGGGTGTATACGCTGATCGGTGACGGCGAATCGGCCGAAGGTTCCATATGGGAAGGACTTCATTTCGCTTCGTATTACAAGCTCGACAATCTTTGCGTTATTTTCGATGTTAATCGTCTCGGTCAGAGCGAGCCCACTTCTCTCCAGCACAATATGGAAATTTATCGGAAACGAGCCGAGGCATTTGGATTCAACGCTCTCGTTGTCGACGGTCACGACGTCGAGGAGCTCGTCAAGGTACCCCGCCCAAAGTCCCATATCTTTATTACACGTTGCATTTATTTATTTGCTTCTCCCTCCGCGGCAGGCATTCCACGAGGCTCAAACGACCAAGGGACGTCCGACCGCGATAATAGCCAAAACGTTCAAGGGTAAAAATTTTCCGAGCATCGAGGACGGAGATAATTGGCACGGAAAGGCCCTTGGCAACAAAAAGGCCGACGAAGTGATCAAGCATCTGACGTCGTTGCTTCAAAATCCCGGGGCTCTCGGTCTACATCCGCAAAAACCATTGCTCGAGGACGCACCGGTAGTCGACGTGACAAACATAAAGCTCGACTCGTCGCCGAGTTACAAACTCGGAGAACAAGTGGCAACTCGATTGGCGTACGGTACGGCTCTGGTTAAAATAGCGAAAAATAATTCGCGCGTTATCGCTCTGGACGGTGATACGAAAAATTCCACCTTTGCCGATAAAATAAAGAGCGTCGATCCTTTGCGTTTCGTCGAATGTTTTATCGCCGAACAAAATCTCGTTGGCGTCGCAACCGGAGCCGCTTGCCGCGATCGTACCGTTCCCTTTGTTTCCGCCTTTGCCACATTTTTCACTCGCGCCTTTGATCAGGTAAGTCGCCGTCTCCCCCCCCCCCCCCCCCCCCCCCCCCCCCCCCATACTAATTTTCATGGTTGGTGTGCCTTGTTCTGCTTTGCCCCGACCTCGACAGATACGAATGGGCGCGATATCACAGAGCAACGTAAACTTTGTTGGCTCGCACTGCGGCGTCTCGATCGGCGAGGATGGTCCCTCTCAGATGGGTCTCGAGGACATTGCCATGTTCCGTTCGATACCAGGCTCGACCGTATTTTATCCTTCGGACGCGGTATCGACCGAAAGAGCGGTCGAATTGGCGGCCAACACCAAGGGCATCTGTTTCATTCGTACATCGCGTCCCAATACCCCGGTATTGTACGAGAACGAGGAAATTTTTAGCCCCGGCAAGGCTAAAATCGTTAAATCAACGGCCAAGGATGTAGCGTTGCTCATCGGGGCTGGAATAACTCTTCACGAGGCGATCGAAGCCGCCGAGAAATTGGCCAAAACAGGCGTTCACGTTCGAGTTCTCGATCCTTTTACCATTAAGCCGATCGATGCCGCGACCATTATCGAACACGCTAAACAAGTCGGTGGTCGGGTCATTACCGTCGAGGATCATTATCCCGAGGGTGGTCTCGGGGATGCCGTAGCCTCGGCTCTTTCCATGGAGCTGAACGTACGAGTTAAAAAATTGGCAGTCAACTCGGTGCCTCGTTCCGGACCACCGGCCGTTCTCGTCGACGCTTTTGAAATCGGCGCGCGCTCCATCGTTCTCGCCGTCCAGCAAATTCTCGACCTCTGATTGTCTCCTCCATTCCCCTTTTTTCTTCCTCGATGTAAATAATTATGCAACAATGACCGATCCATCGATATATGCATATATTTTTTTCCTCCCCCCCCCCGCCCCGAGCAAATACAAAATGAATATATCAGAGTCGTCGGCAAAAAAGAATGCGGAGGAAAGAAATATTTTTATAACACGTTTTTCTTGCCAGCGGTACTAATTTGCCTCAATTATCACACAAATATATATACATGAACGCGTTTATTTGTTTAATTTCCGCCCGCTTGAGTTTCCTCGTAATCTCAATCGACCATGGAGAAACGTCGGTAAAAGCGAGCCGCCTCCGTGGCTCCAGCCGCATTTAAATGGCAAGACGCCGGCGCTAGCTCCATCTCTCGATCATCACCGACATTCCGGGCGTCAATTACTCCACTCTCGCCAACGAGCACTCTCACATACATACAAACACGTACCAGAGACTCGCGCGATGTAAAGAGAATCTCGTCTCTCGCGATCTCGAGCACGTCGCTTTTTCTTATAATTTATTGTAAACCCGTATATATTATTAGACTTGGGAAAAGAAATAATAATAAAAAAATCGCGAACGAAGCGGATCGGCGAAAGACGGATATAATCGGGGAAAGGCGCGCGTATATGGAAAAAGCTGTGCGGGGCATCGATGCGAGGGTGCGGGGGAGAGAGAGGGAGCGAAAGAGTTTTGTACACAAGCCCCGAAATTGCCGCTAGCGGCGTTGGGCTCGCGTTTCGACGGTGCCCCCCCCCCTGTGAAAAGATGGCCGCCGCGAGAGCGTACAGTTTTGATGTTGACGTCGTTGTTGGGCCAGTGGTGGTCGCGTCCAGTGTGTCAGCATGAGATCCGTCACGCGTCCCGCTCTACTCTCACGATCGGAGCCTCATTCTCTCGTATATAATTGTGCGGTCATATTCGCTCCAAAGTGACGTTCGCCGATGACTAAAAGCCAAAAAACAAAAAAAAATCTCGAGTCTTGAGGAATATTTTCGGTAAAATCGTGCTGTTGCCGCTTCTGCTGCGGGGAGTCGCCGAGTGTGCGATTAAGATACGATTGTACATAAAATTTGAGAGGGTGCGCGAGCAAAAATCCAGAGCCTCGAGTTTGACGGAGTGTAAATGGGAATGAAAAAAATATTAAACGGCCCCGAGAGCGTGTTTGTACGACGAGGATAAGAATATTATTTTGGTGCCCTCGAGAGTCGGACGTCGCAACGTCAAACGCGAGATTCGAGATACGAGGAATAAAAATGAGGGAGTAAGGGGGCAGGGCGGGCGGTCGAGGGCGCGGAGAAAATAAGGAAAAGAGGCGAAAGAAGGAATAAATAGGAAGAAAGAGGAGCGAGTGTGGGCGATTGAGAGAAAAAATTTGGGTATTTAATACGGGACGCGCGCGTGTGTCGAGCGTGACCTTCGCGCCAGCCACCGATCGGTGGCGAGGCTGTGCGAAACGCGAGAAAGACCGAGATATATACGCGATAAAACAAATTCTATATATGTGTGTATCGAAACATTGTTGTGCCATTCGGTGGAATAAGAGATCGAAGCGAGAGGCAACGAGGCGAAAGGCCGAAGGACACGAGGAATAAATACGCCATTTGGGTGAGTCCCGCGGTCTCTAACACATATTCATTTTATCTCATTATTTTATTCATTCGTTTGGTCCTGCTTTTTAACTCTCGAATTGGTTTTTACGGCCGTGCGAGGAGACGAGGGCTCCGTCGATGATGCGCAACCGCCGACTCGCGCTCTCTCTTGCCAACGTCGAATGATTCTCTCTAATAAATGCCATTTCAAAAGTGTGTCTCGTTGTTCCGAAATAATAACGAGGTTGGGAGAAAAGTGGCGATTGCGCGTATTCGGGGTACGCGTTGCGAAGAAAAGGGTGCTGCTGCTGCTG
>JAPYYS010002538.1:0-12661 GCA_030522525.1 Campopleginae sp. 14b
TTGCCTCGTAAACGTGCGACGAAACTTCAGAGAGATGCGAGTTTCTCTCCTTTCTCGTTGCTCAACCTTATCCCTCCAGCATCCCTCATAGTTTTCTGCTATTCACTTGCTTTGTTAACTTGTCTTCTCCAATTCACTTGCTTGCGAAAACCACGAAACAGGGAGGGTAAAAAAAATTCGGTGCGCTTGGTCAGCAGCGTTGCATCTGCCAACTTCTTCAGAGAGAATTTTCATGCTGGGAAAAAAAGGAAACGCTTAGACCGGGGCGCTTTATCTATCCGAGACTTTCCACGGCCATTGACTTTACCTCGGAAAATCTTTGCATCATTACAAAAGCAAGGAAAAACCCTGTGTACTCGAAATCACCGTTCCTACTTCCATTGAATGAAGCTTACGTTGAAAAACACCAAACAGCCTCGATACGGCTTTCATGAAGTGCAGTTTGGGAATGCTTCAATAGACCTTCCGAATGAATTTCGACTACTCCGGATATGCACGCTTTAAAAGCAAACATCCTTTTCCACAGAATCAAACAAAATTAGAGATTTTTCTCGCTTGTACCGCAAAAATCAACTCTTTCGGTGGTCAGAATGGTCGAGTTCGATAGTAAAATCGATTCTCACTCCTTTTTTTCTCATTTCGACATCCTGACCATGAGCCTCAAGGAAATTCATTACATACGACAATATGATAAGAATTCAATTAAATTTAGTGATAATATTCTTCAGCATCAAATACCATGTCACAATTTTTTTCCATTCTTCGTCTAAATAGTTGTCGAATAATTTATATCTAAATCTTATGCTTATGTACGTAAAACTCTAGCGTTCAATAAATCGAAAACAATGTAGAAGAAAAATCTATAAAAAATTGTATATTTATTGTTAATGCTAAAGAGTGTGCTCTCAAAATTTCATAAAATCCCAATCATGTCGAATTTTCTTATGCTTTTTCTCTCCTTAAGCACGCGTTCCCCAAACAATTGAGAAAATTCCATAAAAGTTGAAGAATTTTATGGTTGTTTAATTTACCCAATAATAATTATGATCCTTTCCATTGCTTTTGTCGTAATTTGTGTTACGGCGATGACGATGATTATTATTTACAAGTAACCCAGCGGTAGAAAGGAGGCACACAGCAAAGATTATATTCTCCGGCGTCTCGTTTCATTCTCACGGATGCTGAGTCTTGCGAGGATTTTTCTGTATACGCAGTACGTCAAGTGTAAATACGTGTATGGGTTTGTGGTGTTGGGCGACATGGACGAAAAGAATGAGAAAGTGGGAGATTTCCTAGACGCGGAGGAAAAGCGTGGGGTAGTATGAAAGAGAGTAGTGGGCGATGTCGAGGGATGAAGCGAAGAGCATCAGCGTGGATGTGTTGGGCGAGGGTGAAGTCGGAGAAGGCTGCGGACGAAAGGAGTGTAGGCACGTTAATAATTTTCACTCGGACGAGTCTATTGTCCACTAGTTGAGGTCGTGGGGTCTCGGAGCGCGCGACCGTTCCAATTATTATGGCACTCTTCGGGGGTGCGAAGTGAACGAGGACAACGATGTGACGATGGCATGGTCGTCGTAGTCGACGAGAAGGTCGAGCGAGAAGGACGTTCTCATGTGACTCTCGTACCGGTTGCTTGCTCTTTTGCTCACGTTTCAACGAGACGCTGGTCGCAAACGTGCGGATTCGACCGGCGAGAAAAGTCTCTGTACATGTGAAAATAAGAAAAACCGAGCTCGAACGTGGTATGATGAGCAAAGGAGAAAAAAAAAAAAAAAAAAAAACACCAACCAAACACCCTACAAACACAAAAAAAAATTAAATACAAAAAAAAAAAATAATAACAAAAATATCACCAAAGAACACTGCGTCATCAACATTTTAAAGGTCTTTTCACGAAAAAAATCTCTTAATTACAATCGTAATTATCACGAAGAATACTTGCACGAATGCAACAAACTAACAATCCCAGAGATTCTCTCCAAGCGTTCTTGCGTGCTTCTACATAAATAACATCATTCTCGCACTTGCCAACGAGACATCGTATCCTGAAAGGATCTCTCGAGAGAGACTCAGATCCAATTTAATACATACCGCTCCGTCACTTCATCACTCATTCAGAAGCCGCGCAAAATTACGCACCAATTTTTTTTTCTCTCTTTTTTTTAATTTCTTCAATTTTTTGTTTCTACCTATTTATTTGCTTATTCTCGTTTTTTTAATTAAAATTTTTTTTTCTTCCATTTTATTGTATTTATTTGCTCAGCCTCGTAATCACCGCCGCCGTGGCTGTTCGGGTAACGAGTGTAATCTCCATGGGAGAAAAATTGTCAGCAAGATGACGAATAAAGTTATCGGACAAAACGACCAAGTCAAGGACTCGCTGGAACATCTTCGTCCTTTTGGTTCGCACTGATACGTCATAATTTGAATGTTTTAATGCGCCGGAGGAAAGTGAAAAAGCTGCGATGAACGTGGCAGCATGGGGACCCCCATAATCGTATAACCAATACACCGCGCGCTAAGCGGTCCTCGCACACATACACACGCGCCGCGAGCCAGAGTGTTGGAAAGCAAGGAACAACAAGAACCAACTACTTTATAGTTAAGCGATGTGTTAACGAAGTGTGTAACAGGCGGTAAATAAGAGAACCCGTAATTACGTGATGGCGTGGATCGAAGAGGCTCTTTGCAGGAGGCGCGAGAAGCCACGAAGAAGAACGCTCGCGACCACCCACGAGTACATGTACAGGCGGTGATGCCGAGAGGCAGGCAAGCAGGCAGAGCCAGGCCCCCATCGAGTTTGCCTCGTTTGATGCAACGCGAGCATCATCAAGAAACTCCGAGCAAAAGAGAGAGAAAGAGGACGAGAGAGAGAGAGAGAGAGAGAGACGCGAGATGACGACGACAACGCCCAGCCAATCTCTCCCTCTCTCTCTCTCTCTCTCTCTCTCGCGATGGATTGGATCCATACGCGTGAGATGGACGCAGAGGTGTTCGAGTTTGCCCGAGTCCTGGCGGTACACGCCGCCAACATAAACAGCCGCCAAGTGAGTTGAGAAACTGGATTATGGTAGCACACCATTCTCATTCGTTCTTTCGACCGCCCGCCCGAACCCCCAAGAAATTCTACAGAAAAGATTGACGGCGTCGCTCCCTCGACGCCTCCGGTCTTTCCGAACAAGCCGACAGCATTGCCACCGTTCAGCACGAGTTACCTTATCGCGCTCGCGTACATAATAAATATATATACCCAATTTATACCTTTGCGCCTTTTTCATCTCTCTCCTGTATTCCGATCGACCAGATTCGAATTATTTCGACGAGAAATTATCGCAAATTTTTGAGAAAATTCAATTCCTTCCTCGGATGGATCGGAAATTCCGATATATTTATTTCTAATCGTGACCAAGGAAAAACGAGAATATGCGCTCAGCGTGAAATCATGAAACATTTTTGTTTCTGCATTTGAATAATTTTTCAGGAAACCCTAAAAACTAGATCTAGCCTTACTATTTCTGGACCTTCGATTTACAGCAAGATGTACGTGTCACGAAAGATTCAACGATCGTCATGAACTCACCTGAAATCAGAAAGAAAAAAACGATAATTAGCAAATATAATCATTGCAAAGTCTTATTTCAACATGATTTTATGAAGAAACGTCAATATTTTGTTCAATACAGTGAACTTAATATTTTTTCGTAATTTTAACATTATTTTTCAATTCCAACGAAACGGTTAAAAAATTCTACGATTGGCATGAAAAAAATGTACATTCGGAGAAAAAACTTTCTTCACTATTTCGCACTGCAATGACAAAATTGGTGTGATTTATGAACAAAAAAAAAACGTTTGGTCGAACGTATCGAAAAAAGTAACGATATTTTCCAACAAACTTTATCAACACATTTTAATAAATCAACGACCACACACGCGTCGAGTAACAAAACCAAAAGGTCGACGCGGTGGAAAAAGCGATAAAGAAAAAGGCATGCAAGAACGCCTTAATTGTCGAAAAACACGACATTCGTGATGCAACACGGAAAAAGGATTATGAGTCTAAGACAAAGCGTCGGTTCGTGCGAGCATATACGTAGATAAAGATTAACTGATTATTATATATGAATGTAGCGGTGCTGGTGAAATCGAGCTATTGATAGAATGATCCTAATTTGCGGATGTAAACGATCACGCGATCTATACTTAACTCGTACGATAGATTTTATTTTATTTTGATTTTTTATTTTCTTTATTCCTGTAGTTATCGCGTTATGTCACGTGATGCATAGTTACGTGCATAATATCGGCAATCTGTATATAGAGATAGGGGTACCCGCTATAACTGGTCGTGTGTCTATTACACGCCACGTTACTACTGTCAACACACGCGTAATAACTGTTATTAGAGGCGCGTACCCCGCAACGATAGTTAACCCTTTGGCTCTCAGCGATACCAGCAAAGATAAATGCACACACGCACGTCCTTGATACACATGTGCAGTGACACAGGTATCTTGAGATTGGGTGAATCTGCTGCCGGAGCAATAACGAGCAGAGTGCATCCCGACGTGTGCAAAATACCTCCTGCTACTTATTCGCGTATATGATGTTTAATCACTGATTTCAATATTTAATGCGTCAAGCACTTCCTGCTAAACTTATCAACGGAGCTCTCGCTACACCATTGAGCAGACTAATTGTCTCGTCGCATTAAACTCAGGGCTTAGGTCGTGTAATAATAACACAATCAAAATTCTTCGATCTACTGGATAGAAAAAGACAGGACGCCGAAGAAAACCAGGAAAAGTGATGAAAAAAAATAAAATTTCTTACAGCAGTTTATTGCGTTGATAAGTATCGTGATTTATAAAGATAAAAAAATTCTAACAGCAATTTCACTGCGACGATAAATATCGTGATTTATAAAAATGACAGGCCATCAAATATTTTTCTAATTCAATTCTCTGTCTTCCCTGGACTCAATTTTATAAAAAAAAAAAAAAAATTTAGTGACTCCGGAGTACTTGAGAAATCTCGAGAAAGAAATCAGTGAAGTCTCTATTATAAAATGACTGTATGGCTGCTAGTGATCTCGTCAAAGCCTGGTCCGATGAGACCCACTTGAAAGAGACAGTGAAAGGGAAAGGGAGGGGGGAGAAAGATAAATGTATACTTGGGCACTTGGGCATCGTGGAGCAGTATGTCATCGTTAGATTTGTGACAAGGGGGAGAAAAGACACAAGAGTATTGTAGAACATAGTCCACGTGTGCTCCGTATGTCATCGAATCGGTACGGGCAAACAATGCCAGGGAGAACATCATATGCAGGTAGGATTATAGTCGGAACCCCTTTTTTCGGTTTGGTACGGAGCAACAGTCCTCGCGTAGGATGATGAGCGACCCCTCATCAAGTCTTTTTCCCCCCACACACGATTACGGTTTCCCTTTACGTTCGTATACGTCTGTGTACGAACTTGACAAAAATACATACACGAAAATATCCACGCATATATCTTTTAATCACATACGCGGAGAGGAAGATACAGGGGGAGGGGATGGGGTGAGAGAAAATAAGCGACGATGCCAGGGGGTTGGTTACACATTCGTAAGGTCCAGAACGAGGGCTGAGCAGCAGTGACATCATGCCACCCCTCTCTCTCTCATCCCGCTCGTAAAAATCCTCGATGCGCACCGTGTTAAATGCGCAAAAAGTGTAACTGCATTGTCAAATGAAAAAATCCCCTCCGGGACGTCGATGGCACAATAATGGCACAGATTATAATCTTGTCTACCCCCTGGGCACTATCTCTTCGTGTCGTCCCTTCAGTCTTTCTTTCAGTAGCATGTATTACATGCACACAAGGGCTAATAGCAAAGGACCCTTCTAAGGCCAAAAAGAGATGACGATTACCCTAATATCTGACCAGCATTCGGTTCCCCCGACCTTCTCGGCTATTAGAGTCTTACATGTCTACTATTATGTTTGCCAAATTACAACATCATCAGATTCTATGAAATATTTCCGACTTATCTGCTTTACAGAAAATTCAAATTTTTATGATTTTTTAGGACATTTTTTCGACTAAGCAAAAATCTATTCGAATATGTATTTATTCCTTTTGCCGTCCGTTGCTTCCAGTTCACGAGTAACCTTTCCAAGAGCATCACCTCCGCACTGAGAAAATTATTCATTTATATGTACCAGGATTTGTTAACTGCTACCAAATGTTAAGTTTAGATACGACGAAATGAAAGTTTTTGAACAATTAATGAATCATTCATTTGAGCCTCTCGCGATTGTCCGAAATAAACATTTGTTCATAGTAGTTAATGAATAAATCATTTGATAAAACATAACCTTCCTTTTGATAGCTAAAGAATTTGACAAGCATAAAAATCTATTGAATTAAGGGGAATAAAAGCGATCGAACTCAATCATTATGTTCAAGGAAATGCTATATGCTTATGAAATTTGATCGTCGTAACAAAGATATTTTTTGACCATTAACCAAATTTAGTAACAGTTAATGAATGTTTGAGTAAAAGTACCAACTAAATATATTTCTTGATTGTGAATAAACCGTTTTCTCAGTGCGAACGATCATATCGTTGCCCTCTCGGCTCTATACGTTCGTACAATTTTCCAAACGTATGCAGTAGCGATCTTTTTCAATTACTCTTCAGTCCTCCTACGTGGTCGCTTTCTTCTCGCTCGTTACTCTACAAACAAGGATTGAAACAAGGGAGACTGAAAAGTAGCGAGAAAGTAAGTAATCGCCATATTATAAGGCTTGCCTGAAAAGATATTGCTGACGATGGTGTGAAATTTAATTCGTGCAAGAAAGCGATTATCCATGAGACAGATGAAATTGAAGGATTAAGGACTTTTTATCCGACGGAATTTCTATGGAAAATGCTCCGTCGATTATGAGGAGTACCTAGGCTGAGCTCATATCCATTCGAATATACAAAACTGGAGTCTGCATCGTTGTAATTCAACGAAAAATATATTTTAATTCATTATTTCATGATTCATTCGATCCTTTCAATTTTTCTTGTGAATCACTTTTTACCTCGGCCAAGAAATATTATTTTTTTTTACATTTTTCAACGCGTTACGGAATTCAACGGTTAGCCCACGATCCTCCATAATTTTCGTGATTTCTTCAAAAAGGTGGAATCCACTTTTTCGGTCCGTTCATCAAGTAATCGAACAAATACTCATTGTACGAATCCAGCGAAGCGGCAGGATGGAGGATTTTAGCGAAGCAGCTCATGCTCGCGTCCACATTAGCATGCAGCGAGGAAAATATGTATAAATCGTGAAGAGCTTCGCGTTTCGCGTTCTCTTTCGGTAGTAGCACTCGTTCGCTTCAGAGGGATGCTGAATTTTCGCAAATGTTCATTCTACTAAAAGAGAGAGTTTCTCTTTCGACTGGTTCATTCATTCGCCAGCCTGTCACGCTCCAGGATAATGACGCTCTCGGAGTATATCTCGCTTTTGTTGCATTGCTGCTCGTGTCTCTGCGGCGTTTTACAACAACAACAACAACAACAACAACAACAAAAATGGGGATAACGTTCATTTATGCCCGCAGAAAGAAAATGACTCGATCGGGCCAAAATATAAATTTTCCAGATTCTGAAAGTCCAGAGTAATTGCCAGCGATGTAGAGACGACGAAGAGAAACTTAAGATTTCCGGATGCCTAATTGAGACGAACGTTGTCGCAGTTTAGTTGGCCGCGGAAAAATCAGAGAAAACTCGTAATCTCTGGAGCTTGAAAGTGAAAATTAAAATGGGAAAAATGGAAATAAAGTCTCGGGGTGGACGATAAGTTTGAAAATAGAGAAGATCGCGGCCTAAAAATGAAGCAGAAACGTCAGACTCGACGCAGCCATGATAGACAGCAGCAAGAGGACGCGCGCGCGGCGGTATACACGAGAAGAAGCAAGGGATGATAGAGAGGGTGATGCAGGAGGCTGAGAGAGGGTTAGGAGGAAAAGGAAGATAGTTAGAGAACTAGAGATGGAGAGAGAGAGAGAGAGAGAGAGAGAGAGAGCGGGAGAGGCATAAGAAGAAGGGGGAGTTTTCCAGCTCGACGGAGCCAATTCAGAGCCGGAATTTATCCTATCAATTTCTGCTCGGTGGAGTGGCAAAGAGCTCTGGGAGCGTTCACCGTTCGCTATATTAACGCTACACACAGGGGCCCTCCAGGGTTCAACCAAAAAGCTCCCAGCCGCACGAGTACAATTCTACATTACCACCACCACCACCACCACCACCACCATCAGGAGCAGCAGCCCCCGACGTTTATAATATGATATCTGCAACAGCGCAATGGGCTTCACGCTTTCTATTCCCTTTTCACAAGTATACGGTGTGGCTTGCCAATGCTACTCTTGGGCCATATATACGCACTACCGGGATGCTTCTCCGCCGCGCCCTCATCATTGTTCCTCACACCCTTGCCTATATATACTCGCAATAAAGTGGCGAACGCTCGTCGCTCTTATTTGTATGTACTTTAACCCCAATTATGTCGTAGGTGTACATTCGTCGGCCGCGTGCCCGCACGAGTCTCTTCTCAGCATCATTCATCTACTCTCTCTGCTGCTTTTAACAATCTTTCTTTCTACCACCAATCAGTCAAAAATATCCTCTCAAATAATCCAATCCGTAAGTTCGACAAATGAGGCCGCGATTCAACATTCATCTCAATTCATTCAAACTGGTCAAATTCGTTATAAAGAGAAATCAATTAATTTTGTCAATTATTTATAAAAACTTGGATTAACAAAATAGAAACTAAAAATATTTTGAATAGGAACAAAAGTGTTTTCATTCAAGAGATTGAGATTTTTCAAGGAGGGTGGCTATCACACAACGATATTGCCATGTAAAACCATAAGAAAATTCAGAATTATTAGAATTTGATGAAATTTGGTGAGTATACTCTTTGGTATTTAATATTGTGAACTCGAATTATTCGACAACTATGTGGATAAAAATTCGAAAAAAATTTGTCTCGTCGTATTTGATGCTAAAGAATATTATCACCAAATTTTATTGAATTCTTATCAAGTTATTTTTTTTTTTAACTTCTTCGAAGTATTTTTTTTTTTTTTTTTTCGCAAATTTCGCTTCTTTTTGAAAAAGGTAATATTGATTAATGAAGATTTTGATAATAAATTAATTTTTATTCAAAGTAATGTAAAGAAAATGGACATAATTACGATAATTCACTTGTATCTGATTGCTACGTACACGAACTCGTAGAGGTTCGGCTGTAAGGGATAAGAAGGAAGAATAAAATGCATACGTCAAACTCAGTTGAGGATTTGTTTGGTTAAATGTATGAGTTGCGGAGGAATTTTGATCGACGAGGAGAAACAAAGAGTATTCCATTATTTTTGGAGAGGCGTATTGGGGAGAGCTGTATGAAAGGAAGATGAGGCGGTAGTTTGTCGTCGCGCAGAATTAAAATTGAAGGGAGCCTCGAGCATGGAGAGCGAGAGGAGCCACACGGCATCCCTCGCGCGTTTGCCGTGTGGCTCGGTTGCTCTGCTCTCGCGGAGGTGGGGCGAGTTGCGGAACCGAACGACGAGAGATGGTTAACGGAGGGGTTAGGATAGGTCGTCGGACCTCTTTAGGTTTAGCGAAGCAAATGATCCACCAGCGAGCAGCCGAGTGCGAGATGGCGCAAGAGGGCGCTCTTCGCGAGCGGTTTCTCCACTCCGCTTCGTATACATATATATATATATATATATATATATCGGAACCTCCATGGGGAAAAGCAGCCAACCGATCACATTGATCTTTGCCAAAAACAATAGAGGCTCTGTCCGTCAGTAACGCGCGTTTGGATTTCTGTCTCCCGGATGATGCTCTGGCAAAATACGGGCGCTCGGAGCCCTCGAGGCAAAGAAAAAGAAAATGCGAATAAGTAGCTCACCCTAAAATTCCTCACTCGCTTCGCTTTTTCTCTTATTCTACAAAATATATTCACGCGTAATTATAAATTTACGCGATGCATCTCCGATTTTTCTCTCATCATCGTCCTCAACGAACTCCACGTCGAATAAGGAAAGATTTGAACGATGCCGAAGTTTGCATCGTTGGAATGCAACGAAAATCTCTTTTTGCTTGACCAGATCTCCCAAAATTCTTAATCAATATTTATTCAAGGTAATAAAATTGTCACTTCATTAAGATTCGAAGGAAAAATCCATGCGAAAATTGTAATGATTTTTCAAATTAAAAAAATGAAAGAAAAAATTAATGGTGGAAAAACGTTGCGAACTTGAGACGCACAAGATTCGAATGAGGCGATGAGTTCTTTCTTTCAGAATAAACTTATCGATCATAGAACAAACTTTCTATTCTGGGGTAAGAATTTCTCCGGCAGTCGATATTCCTGAATTTCTAATCGGTCAGTAGTGAGAGGCCTTATGAGAAGACCCGGGAGTAAAAGCCAGTAGTGATGAGCCCTGCGACTCCAGTCTAAGGGAGCAGCAGCAGCAGCAGCAGCAGCAGCAGCAGCAGCAGCAGCAGCAGGTTAGGTTTGGCTATACGTTCTGGCTCCCTCGTAGAAGCTCGGTATAAAAAAGGACGACTGCTGCGCATATAGGTACACAACATAAAGCTTGGAGAATGAAGTGAACTCCCAGCTGGTACAGCCGGGGCTTCAAGGGCCGTTCTTTTTTTTATGAATATTCGAACACGCGCCAATAAACTCGAATGTGCATGACGAAAAGGTCGCCAGACGTGAAGTGGTCGTCCAGCTCCGACGTCAATATATATCTACCAACCTCTCTGCCTCTACACGCATGTATATCCATATATATATGGTACACATGTAAGTGTATATTACATGCATACAGTTCACAGTCAAGGAAGCCACCCTCTCGTTCTCGTTCTCCTCCTCACGTCGTCCAGCATTCGTCTAGTGGCTATGCATAGTTGCTTGTGTTGGTGGCTACTGGCTGCTGGCTCGAAGAGACCGCGATACTATAGTCAGGGCAGCTCTACTATTGCAAACAGCCACCGCCTCAAGAGGCTACTAGCATCGAGGGCTGGATTCCTAACCAGATTCGTCGTCCAGACTCTGAACTATCGTCGTTAATGCTCTTGCTACCGCCGCTACTACCGCTATATATAGCATTGCTTCTAATGCTACCGGTACGATCCTCTCTGCTGCCGCCGCCATCGCGAGTACGCTTCGAAAATCAAGAAAAAAACGATAAAGACTTGATATTCATGAGTTTTCACTCATTCATCAAATTTACAGGTATACGATGCACTGAGGCTCGTGTATTCCGAAGACAGATAAGTGCCATTTTTGGAATTCGATATTTTTCGACAGGGTTCATCATTTAAAAAAAGGGGCTCCATCGTTTCGAAGGAGAGAATTTTGAGGAATCGAAGTTCGGTGCGACTGATCCCACGCCTTAAAAGCATAAGAAAATACGAAATTATTAGAATTTTATGAAATTTCATCAGCAGACCCTTTAGTATTAAATGTTGATGTACAAATTTTTCAACATTTTTCTTCTACATAGTTCTCGAGTTATTGAACACTAGAGTTTACATGCATAACCATAAGATTCAGGTATATATTTTCAATATTGCTAACTCAAATTATTCGACAACCATGTAGACGAAAAATAGAAAAAAATTTGTGTCATCGTATTTGATGCTAAAATTATCACCAAATTTTTAAAAATTCTTATCATATTGTCGTTTGCAGCCAAGCTCCTTAACTGCATTTCGTATGAAACTGCAGTAGCTCAAGGTTAACCAACGAAAAGACGCGATCTTCTTGTGAAAATGGACAGATTCTCGTTCACTAATATCGTTTTAAGATCCTTTTGCGGCTTTCATTCGATGCGATTATAATTTACAACTGAGTTTACGAGTTGGCGATTGATACTATTCGGGAGAATATGCTTGTTGGTTTGTAAAAAAGATGGACTACTGTATTTAAAGGGAATTTATACTCATCGCGTTTGGCACGCTTCCAGTAATGGTGTCGTATTTTCACGTAATTAATGTAAAGAGGACGCGGGCAGGTATGGAGTTTTGCGGCAGTGTTGATTTGTCGGCAAGTTTCTGTTCAAGCAAGTACGTAATGTGGCTTTTAGATGGGAGCAAACGTTTACCTATCAAAGAGCACGGGGAAGCACGGGTTTTTTTTTTTATATCGCTTTGGACTGTTGCGCGCGCCCTAGAACGCGATGTTTTCGAGAAAAGTTTAATGTTCAGCAGCCCTCTTATCCTGCTTCTCCGCGGCTTTTTCTCTTTCCCTTTCTCTCAACCGTTTGATAAATCCAGCATCCCCAGGGCGCTTTAGTATATGGACTATACAAAAAAATAGTTAGCTTGTTGGTGGAGTATGGCTCGTACGCACGAAAAAGCTTGGGGGCCGGTGACCTTTTCAATTGACACGCCGCGAGACGAGACGTGACTCGCGGCGTTAGCGAGCTGCAGCAGTCAACGGAGCGAGCGCCTATGTGAGCACACATACCTTTAACGCGTGCATATGACTTTGCCATAGATGCCCACACGTATGAACTTTTCGCCAATGCTGCACCGCTACCCGGCGGCGAAAAAAAACAAAAAAAACACCCCCACCCACCCACCCGCCACAAAAATCTCCTCC
>JAPYYS010002558.1:0-10686 GCA_030522525.1 Campopleginae sp. 14b
ATGTATACCCGGAAGTGGCCATTGTTTCAAAGCGTAAAGATCTTTGTGCTCGGCATCGATCAATGGATTTTCCAGCTGCGATTCGATCAGTTCGACGCTCGTCGAATTGTCCGGATGCGAAATAATTTTCACTGTAAATGTCCCAGAGGTGTCGAGATCCCAACAACGTACAACATTTTATCCTGCCTTCATATTATAACATGTATACGCGGACTATACATCAAGTAACATTGGATGCCGAGGGATAGAAGCATCGCGCGGTACAATGCGGGGCGCGGACGAGGCAAAGATCAAATACGTCGTCGTCGTCGTCGTCGTCGTCGTCGCCGTCGTCGCCGTCGCCGTCGTCGCCGTCGCCGTCGTCGCCGTCGTCGCCGTCGTCGCCGTCGACGGCGGGGGAGGGAAAAAAGAAGAAAAGATAAATGTGAAATGTTGCGTGAGAGTCACTGCAAGTTGTCTTCTGCTCTGCTGGGATATACCAAACTCTCAGGCAGTTCTCCTCTTTGGGCACGTCTCGCCTCGCGAATCTTCTCTTCGTAAGATGGAAGACAAGAGCAACGGCGGCATTCGGTTACCGGAGCCATCCAATGTATCAAATTTTGTAGCGCGCGCGCGTCCCCTTTATATATCCCGTTGCGGGAGGAGCATCTCTTTTGTGCCCGAACGAGTGGAAATAAAAAGCCGCTATGCGTCTAATAGTAACCAGCTCGAGAGTTTAAACTCGAGGGCCACGCTACGAATGTTGAGCCGTTCGGCAAGAACAAAAGCGCGCCGAGAGCTCATCCCGCGTCATCGCGAGACCGGGGCTATACATACGTATACGGGGCCAAATATATAGGAAAAAAAAAAGAAGAAAAAAAACGGCGCAAGTGCACCGAACGCGCGTGTATACGTGTGTAGACGCCGATGGGGAGGAGCAAGCCTGTCCGGGATCGGGCGCGCGAGTGCATTCAAGTCAAGTTACCTTGATCGACGAAACCGTCGAAAGCCTCTCGAAGATCGAAGAGTCGATCGACTGGCAAGGACAAGCCAGACGATCCATCATTGTCAAAGTGATGATGGTGGTGATGATGGTGATGGTCGTGGTGATCGTCGTCGAAACGACCGACGACGACACCGTGCTCATAGTAGTAGGTGGGACGCGGTGGTGCTTGTGCCTTGGTGCCGTAGTTGTTTCCCCGTTGCCAGAATGGCGGCGGGGCCGGATATGCCATAGGATCGAGTGCGTCTAATTTTGGTGAGGTTGAGCGCGTGGATGCGGGTGCTACTGGCGGCGGTGGTACATTCTGTGCGAACGTATTTTTTTTACGAGCAGGATAAGGATCATAATCCATCGATCGGTGCTCGTTATTTGCTTTGATTCTTTCATCGTGAGCTGCAGGATATTTGGATCGCGGGTGCTCTTCATGTTTAGTGCGCCAAGCCTCGTCATGCTTCGGTTCATTATTCGTTTTTTCCGGCCGATAATAAGAGGCCGGCGACGAGGACGAGGAAGAAGAAGAAGAAGAAGAAGAAGTGTTGCTCATCGTAATTGTTGCCTGCTTCTTTATCGCTATCACCGATTCGACCATAAATCATTCCCCTTGAATAATTCTCATTATCTTCGTTACGATCCGATCGATCGGAGCTACCGGGCTCGTTGCGTTCCGCTTCCGAATTAATCGGCCGATTAGCCTCGGTATAAAAGCCTTGTCCACCGGCGTAAACGGTTATGATTCGTCGGGTTGCGTCATGAATTCCCGAGCCCGGTAATTCGGCCGTTCGTTGATCGTTTCTTCCACGCGAATCCTCGTTATTATCATTGTCCAGTCTCGTCAAGTCACCACGACGATTATCAAACGTATCGCCCTCGTAACTATCGTAATAAGAGGTTTTGCCGGTTGCCGATATACCCGGAAATAGAAAATAGGGATACATACTGGTCGGGGGCAACCAGATCTCTTGAAAGTTCTCCTGCTGAGGGTCGAACGGATATAAGGCCGAGTCTGTTCCCGATAGGTCTACGGACGCGGAGGAGGGCAGAAAGTCTGAAACACACAAGAAAAGACCGCGAGCCAACCAATTCAGTCATTGCCCCCTCTCTCCCTCTCTCCCTCTCTGTCTGCGTCTGGCTGCTGGTGGTGTTTTTCGTGTTTGTGTCAGTGTCCGCGCGCCATACGCGTTCCTTCATACGTCGTCCTTTTAGTGAACATTTCCGTGAGCGATATTACTTTTCGTCGAGGAGACGGAAAAAAAAAAAAAAAAAAAGAAAAAAACACCCCAGAGATGAAGAAAAAAGATGCGAGGGCGCGCGCAGGTTTGGCATGAGGCAAAGTCTCCTTTAAATTGGATTTTGATAAGAAACGACTGGAACGTTTGCCCCCGCGCGCCCACCACGGCGAATAGTAGTAGAGGCGCGCCAACCGATCGAGAGAAAACATTGTATTATGGCCGGTTGATTGCCGCTTTTTCCCATCACCGCGGATATACCGAATAAGAGAAAAGTTTGGATGGTAGGCGGGCTGATAAAAGAACGTTCCGTTTTGAATATTGGAGATGATGACGCGGCCGAGCATGAAATACATAACGCAACGGCAGCAACAATCGAAAGGAAACTTAAATATGCCAATTATTAATCCAGTGCCGAGCGTTCGGCTCTCCCTCTACCTTTTGTCGGGGATGAGTCGCTCACGGAAACTCTCAATAGATACGGGCGATAATCGCAACGATTCGAGATCATCATTCGTTAAAACGTTATTTTTTATGGTCGTCTCGCGTTGAAACGAATCGACTGGGGATGGTTGACGGGTTTGTGACAGCGGATACACCGGATCAGAAGAAGAAATATAAAACTATTCGGATAGAGTGATGAGCAGAGAAAATAGGGTGCGAATTGAATAATATAGAATGGAAAAGCGCTACAACATGCGAGAAAATAAGTGAGCCAAACAAGCATGCATTGGGTATAACAACGGGTCATATTTCGTTCGTATCGCCTATTTAATTAACTTTGCCAATAACTTGAGCCGAATTTTTAAAGACGGAACGAACGATCGATCGGGGATTAGCATTCGCTCGTTATTTTATCGTCTCGAAAAAAGTCGTTATTGCTTCGCGCGCAATGGGCATGCTTATTCTCAAGTCGGTCCTTATCCTCGTGCATCGGTCCGAATAAAGCGCCCTATTTGGGACAATGCGCATCGTTCCTGGCATTCGACCTCGTTTCCCTCAAAACGATATACTATAATGACCGCGATTTTTCGCGAAAAAAAATGAGAGCGCGCGACACGTTTCAATATTTTCACGCGCAAACGAATCGTTAATTTTCGGAATGTTTTTTTTTTTTTTTTTTTTTTTTTTTTTTTTTTTTTTTTTTTTTTTTTTTTTTTTTTTTTGCCCGACTATTCGTATTTTAACGAATACGCGGTATACGGAATATTTAAACGGAGTAAAGTTTTCTAGCCTCTTGGGGATTGAGGATTTTCTCAACGAAAGCAGCCGGCATAGGGATCCGCTCATTCATATTCATGGCACAGCCGTCGTTTGATGATGATGAAAGGGAGGAGAATCGGTAACAACTCAATTGGAAAAAAAAAAAAACACAAAACAAAACAACAAGATTTGCTCTCGGGACAAGCAACGAGATCCATTTGAATCATATATTTGATCAAGAAATTTCTCTTTCGGATTATGAAAGAAAGAAAGCTCGAGCGAATGTGAAAGGGAGAAAAAGATAAAAATACCGCGTATGCCGAATGTTGGAAGAATCCCGGCGGGGAGGCGGGGGCAGCAAAGAACGACGATCGAATCATATGGATTCATATGATTCGCGGGTTGAAAGCGACGCAACGATTATGATGAAATATCGAGATGTGTACATAATACAGAAATATAAGGCTATATATAACACACGAAAGCGCATATACGAGGCTGAGCTGCCGCTGTCGCTGCCGCTGCCGCTGTCGATGCTATATCAGGCGATCAGCAAAAATTACGTTACCACAGGCGACACATGAAATAACGCAGAATATAAATATATGATAAAATATTTCAGCGCAGGTACTTGATTATAATTGATGATGCGAGGGCAATGCTATGATGATATATAATATTATGATTTTGATCGTTCGCCGCGCCATTTATTTCGCGATCCCCGCCCCCAAACGGGACCGTTGTATAAATTCTTTATTGGCCCGTAATGATTATTATTTTAATGATAATATAGCACGGCGACGATTGCAAAAACATATAACAATAATAATAATGATAATAATATGAGCACAGCCACCGACGACCAATAGCAAATAGCAATAGTGTTCGGATCGAAATATGTATAATTATTTTGCGCAAGAAATTTGAAAGACAACATCGCAATACTTGTATAAACAATATTTGGTACGCGCAGCAGGCATCCAGCACACACCATTCCGATTTCTATACATAGTAGATGGATCTCTGTTGGTCGTCGTCGTCGTCGTCGTCGTCGTCGCCGCACCACCGTGTCTCGTACCTGCGTTAATCGCGCGGCTCGCCTGCATTCATTCTTCCTGCTTGCGATTCTCTCCTCCTCCTCCCCCCCACCCCTCCGTGCGTGTCAACACTCTGATATGCGGAGCACGCACGGAAGATGGAGCACGGCGGGAAGGAAAAAAAGAGATTTCGAGCGATCGAGATATTTACTTAAATTGTTGAGCGCCGTCGACCCATTTCGTACGTCGATATTTGTTGAGCGTGTGTGTGCGCGCGTGTGAAAACGCATAATGGTGTGTATTTTTTTGAAACATTGGTAAATTCATCGTACGAGGGAATAAATAGAAAGGGCGCGAATATTGCGGGATAAAAATGAATAATTCAACTCACCGACGCAAGGATTGTGATTGACGATCGAAAAAATCTTGTCGCATCGCTTTTTTATTTGATTCTTCGGACATATACAACCAAACATGGGTGAAAGCCGAAGTTGCGTCCAGGCATCGTGGCAAGCGTCACTGAAAAACATCGAGAATCAAGAGAGAAAAATAAAATAAAAGCAATCAAGGATTAAAGATTCGGAGCAGGGCTGCAAGCAATATGATATATGAATTATAATAGGATTAAAGTTGGGCGGAAGGCAGAAATAATTAAATATGGTAGATAAATTGATGATGAGGGAGGATCGAAAACTCGGCCGTTAATCGCCGAGCCGCCATCAATTACGCGTTATATTTCTCGTTTGCCCACACGATGCAGTCACCATTTCTTAATCGTCTCTGCTGCTGCTTTTGTCTTTTTATCCATCGGTCCTCATATTATTGAAAACGTAATAATATTTTTCAACATTTGGCGAAATAAATTTGAGCTCTGAGCGTTATTCATTGGCGAGCATCAGCTTCTTCGCTCGAGATGTTGATGGTGTCATAGCGCGCACCGGCTGCTGCACACTCTAGCAGCAGTAATGAAAAATGGCAAATGGGCCAAGGATGTGCGCTCGGGCTTTGAAGAATATGAGGAATTTGAGAAATTTGAGCTCGTAATTCTCGCGTCGGGGTGAATTAATAATCGCGTTATATCATTCCAACCGTTTGGCGTTATTTCTTAACCTTTGATTTATTTATTCGAGACAAAAGGCGAAGCGCGCGCCATCATTAAGCGGGCTGAATTTTTAAAGGAGAAATATAGCAAAGTAGCATATGAAACGGTATGCTGCTGGAATCCTCATTATATTAATATAGGAATAGATTAATCGCATCGACGCATTACCAACAAATCCTAGATAATGATTCTCCTATTGGATTGTTAGTAATCGTTGAGCGGCGTTTATTTAAAAAAAAAAAGTAAGTAAGATATAATGATCGGGACGCCGGCCAAACTCCATTCGCTTTCTCCTATATATAGGCTCAACTATAGACATTCCGTTTGACGAGGAATTTGCTTACATTGGCATCACCATCTCCGCGCCTTCCACACCCTCGCTCCGCCGTCATATGTAATTATACGAGATGTATCTCCCTTTCGCTGTCTCTGCTCATTTATCGGCAAATTCCGAGCCAAACTGACAATATAGAGCGCGCGCGCTATCTCAATCTTCATACAAATTCCAAATTGTCCAACTATGCTATTATTTAATAATAAAAATAATAAAAACGAGTCTGAAAACAAATATATATTTGCTTTCTCCCGGACAAACATGAACTATGTAGTATATAGTAAATTTCGCTCGGGGAATCCTATGGGTTTTCCGCTCCGAGTAATAGAAATTTCGTTTGCCCGAATTCAACGTTCGCTGCACATTCTGCGTGCGTCTCTCGTCGTCGTCGTCGTATGGAATCGGAGCGTGTACGCATAAGCGATTAGGTTCAACCCAAATATCGCTTACGCAGATGCATTTAGCACGGTGTGCGTCGCTCCAATCATCCCTCGGATATCCCGTTTATCCCGATGCTTACGCCGCAGATTATGTGAAAAATGTAGGTCGCAGCAGCGGCAGGTATCGAGGCCCGATAATGATAAAGCGACGCGACTTATTTGGCCGAAAGACGAGGGAAGAGCTCGCGGGCCTCGGCTCGTTCTCATGAAAATTCCGCGTTATGAAATATTCAGAACTATCTGCACTGGGATTACGTCGCAGGTGTGTGCGTTGATGCGCGCGCGCATCAGCTGCGCCACCCTCTCGTAACCTCTGGCGACCACTCGAACGACGAGCCTTGTGACCTGATTCTTTCTGCCGTTGCTCGCGGACCCTGCCACAGCCACGCCGTACCGACTCTCGGCGTTATCGCCTTGCAATTAGCCGCCGCCGCCGCCGCCCCGGCAGGCGCGAGACGAACCGGAGATACAATATGTTTTTTACTCCCTCGACGATATTCTCCGAGGCGTGTATGTCTCTCGAGAGGCCGAGCAAGCAAAATCTCGAGTCCCCGGAACGACGGCTACGACTCCTCCCCAGCTCCATTTGTTGTCTATTAATCGCTCGAGTATATGAACCGCACGGAATATCCCGTTGAGCCCCGCCGCTTTGTACAATATTCATTAGAATATACAACGAATAAAGAGACGAGCGGTCGCGGAAGTTCCCACGAGGATAATCCAATGCAAACGGATCCGACGAAACAAAATATTTATCATTCCTGCTCGAACGAGGAATCGCGTTGGTGAAAAAAAAACGACTGACGAAAGGCACGAGGATGCATGGTCGAATGCTCGCGAATAGCCGCGGCAGCAGCGGCAACTGCAATGCAGTAACGGGCTCAACGATGTGTGTGCAACTCGCGGCGGCTACATGCATGTCTACGAGGGGCGCGCAGAGTCGACGACGAAGCATCAGTTGCGGGCAATTGTTTCTGTTTTTCTTCAAAATATCGGCCGGATAAATTAATCGATTGAAATAAAGGGTAGCCGCGCCGCGGTTTTTGAAGAAAAATCAATTTTATGGAAGCGAAAAGCTCGCGCGGTATCCTTGGCGACGCCCGCGTTCCAATCATTTTTTCACCCCATCTCGTGCGTATATTGCATGAAGGAATTGAAAAATACAAATTTTATAAATATGTATATCATGAGACGAGTTTTGTTTGTATAAAAAATAGAAAGCTATGGAGGAAAAATGATGAGAAAAATGGTCGAGATGGTTCGCGAGGAGATGAAAATAATTGAAAATGTTGACGAAAAGAAAGTCGCGGGGGCGCGGTATTCGCCATTTATCGAGAATATATGGGCGGTAAGAGGCGAAACCGGGAATGTACCGGGCGAAACTATATTACGTTATTAATACGCGCTTTAAAGCCAGCGGGGTACACGATAAGCTCGAGCAGCAGAGCTTCAATCTCGGACTAACTAGTGTCTTGATGATAATGGGCCTAGATGCGCTCGCGTCACAATAGAAGATGACTAATTTTATAAAAATTTTGTTTTTTTCATCAATCATGCAGTTTCGCGCGACCATATTCACGTGCGCTCGAAAGAAATATAACCTCAAGTTAAAAAAAGTTTATGGAATGTTTTTTCGCTTGACTTATCTCTCTGCGGCGCGATTGCTTCATTCATAGTAATATAGGCCAAGCGTTTTAAAGCTCATTTCGGAAGGGTTCTCGCTCTCCAATGCGTATACGGGCGAATCGTGTACCGGAGTAACCGGCGGGGGTCGGTTTTGTATACGAGGGTTGAGGGGGCGCGAGCACGTGTGCGCGTATAGGCTCGAAAAATTAAGAAAGCCCGGTTAAACACCTCGGCTGGAGGAAAAATAAAAAGAAGAAGAAAAAAGTACGCCGATTCATGGTCTTATGCTCGTTGCTATACGTTTCGCGGTGTACGATCGCGATAGCCAAAAATTCAATATAGAGAAATTTCATTTCATTTGGCTCGAGTGGCTCGCTCATGGGGCCATCTTGAAATCCGCGCGAACCCTCTAACGCTCGATTATTGTGAGGTTAATACCGCACGAGCGATCCCGGAGCATTAATTATAATGCTAGCGAGCGAACGAACGGGTATAGCCCATTTTTCATTGTTGGCCGTTGGCACGCGTACGCGATTATGAGCTGTCATTTATTTATTTGTTTTCTTGTCGTGCGGCGGCGAGATGACAAAACGCGGGACAATATTTTGACGTGTACCGGCGCGGGCGAGGCGCGGGCGAGGCTCCCCCGCTCAACCCACTCAACGGACATGTGCTGCTGCTGCTGCTGCTGCTGGTGGTATTTTTCGCACAAACGAGAAAACTCTGGCGCATCCCGCGGCAATTGCCCGCTGTATCATCTCTTCACCGAAGCGCGCACCGCCGGGCCCAAATTTTTCAATCCAAAATAGCTCATTAATATTTAAATCTTTTCATGATATTTCATGAAAATCTATATTACATGTGGTAACTAATGCGACGAGAGGTCACGAAGTTGAGAGCAGGCATTATTTCCGTTCGACAGCCGTCATCATTAGAGTTTCGGGGGCTCGAGCGCGTTTCGTCATGACAATGGATGAGAAACTCGCTCGCTTCGAAATACTATTGCGGCCTCGTCGGGACAAATTCACCTTGAAATATCGCATCGTCATGAAAACAGCAGGATCCAGGGGGCCTCTATATAATATATTGGGCGAGCTCAATCAACGAGCCCATATTTGAGCCAACGGTAAATATTTCGACGCTTTCGAATTAGCGCAACAACGTCTTCGCGCGGGCAAACCCGATCGACGAATGAGAGCGCAATCGCGGCGTGCGACGGGCGATTATTCAACCGGAACGAGACAATTCCGAGAGCAGAACGGGCCATAAGGAAGAGTATATAAATATTATCGGATCTGACGATCGAGGATGCGACATACTGGAAATAATTAGAGAATCCTCGGAGCTTTTCCCCGACACGACGAGCCTTTCTCTTTATTTAAAATGAAGAGAAACAAAACAAAACAAAAAAACGGCTCGAAATAATTGAAATATATTTGGCTCGCGTTTTACTCACCGGCTCTCCATTTTGCACTTTCCATCTCGAACGCGACAGCTCATTTTGAATTCATCGTAGAGCTTCAAACAGGACTTGTCGCGTTGACATTCGGTCAGGGCGTGATTGCACGTCAAGAGAGCATCGATCGGATATGGATCCTTGTCTGTAAAGCATCATAATTATCGCATCACGAGGGCAAATTTAGTATAATTATTCGGTATAGAAACTTACCCTTTTTGAGAACGTAAACGCAGGGATGATCGAAGAGAAAGTTTTGAAAGCTGTTACATTCGGGATCGACGTGAGGTTCCTTGCACAGACAGGTAGGACGAAAAAAAGAAAATGCCTGAAGTGTGTGAAGAGCCGCTTGACATTTCGTCACGGTCACCGTCGAGCAAGCCACTGCGACAGAGACAACAAATTTTTCAAATAATGCATAAATGCGATTGCCTGGGCGGTTCGGTATCGACTCGAACCTTTCCAAATTAAACGAGTTTTAGCCACACTCGCGCCCGGCGCGGCTTTTCTCAAGCCTCTTTTCAACACGACCGCGTCCCCCTTTGCCCTCCGCCGCATCGATCCATCCACCCCTCCTCTCATCCGCCGGATCGATTGATAAAACGTCGACGCCGGACTCGCCAAAGAGCGAAATACCGAGAGATCCGGTATCTCTCGGTATCCCGTATACGAAAATTAACCCAACTTTGCGAGGCAACTTTGTCCAATAACTTGAACGTTAGTGTTGCGTTGGGTAACTGAGTGGCCGCAACATTTACTACAAACTCACCACCGGCTCTCCGAGCCTCGTCCCTCCGAATAGCCCAATGGAATCTATCGCGCGCTCTTCTCATCCATAATCTCGAATACGCAAAAATTTTCCGTCACGAGGCCAACAAATTTCTTATGTAAATATCGCTTCGAGTCTCTCTCGAGCATTTGTCGGCGGTAAATGTGAAACATTGAAACATCTAACGGCGACGCGACGGTACCAAATTAAAACGGATTAATAATTCTATATTTGGTGGTCCGTGCACGTTGTTCTCCGTCGACAACTCGAGCTAAACAGTTTTTATAACGCGCGTTTCAGTATCACACCGTACGTAATTTCTCATTTCCAGGCACAGCCGAGCCTTTCCCGAGAAACAAAGTCCTGGAAAATCCGGCGGTCCAATTTTTGCCAATGATATAATCGATCGATCCATTATCATGTAACGGAGGCGACCAAATCACCTTTCAATCTGTCATCGGAGCGCGTTAAAAATGAAAAAAAACAAAACAAAACTCACCCAATTCCGGGC
>JAPYYS010002564.1:0-14547 GCA_030522525.1 Campopleginae sp. 14b
CCTTCTTCCCTTCTGCTACTCAACCTCGACCATCTCAACTTCGGAGAATCCCCGACTACCCTTTCTTCCACATTATAAATCCGACGAAAATTAATTCTCCCGGTCGTGTGGAAATGGCATTGTTTTGGAGATAATAAATGTTTCGATGTTCATCCCCGCGAGCCTACTTGTTTACATATAGCGCGTGGAAAGCCGAGTCAAAAGGAAGACGATAATAGAATCTCAAATATCAGATAAGAAAGAGCGTTATCCCGGCCGGCGGGCTTTCCGTCTATCTTTGTGTTTCGTAACTTTTCCCTATTCCCTATCTCCTTCGACGTTGTCGTATAGATACGCGTATAAATCGACTCGTTGGCTCAAAAAATTATGGTATCGCGGGGCTATGAATTATTTAGGATTATTTACCCTCGCGCTTGGCTCTCCGAGGTTATCGCGTTCGGGCGAGTTGAACTTTTTTCTTTTTTTTTTCCATCGGGAGCGTTTTTATATTTTTTCAAAGATTTTCGAGGTTAGGAAAGAGCAGGGCAAAAGATCTGGCGCGATGCATCAACGAAAAAGTGCGAGCGGTGGTTTATTTGCTCGCGGGTTGAATGAGGGCGGCGGGACGGTCATGAGAGGGAGAGAGGGACGCGGATATTGCAAACGAGGGCGCGGGCGGGTGAGCGATAGAGGGAAAGAGATGGAAAAAGCCAGGTCTGTCCGGCGCGCTCTCGCGCCTCCGTTCTCTCCCTGTTGGGTGTCTAGCTCGCGGTGAAGCGATGAACGGGCCTTCGAACGGAAGTCTGCGAGCGTAAGAGAGCGACGAAGCGCGAGTTAGGCAGCGAGCGGGCCGCGCGAGTAAGACCAAATGGAAGAAGAAACGCGAGTGGGACGACGCGGTGGGAGAGAGAAAGATGGTAACGGTCGCGGGCGTAAGCGAGATTGGCGCGTTTGGCCGCACGGCGGCGCTGCCCGTCCAAATTATTATATCCCTGGTGCTACAGTCACGGAGAAGCAGCCGAGCGAGGGACGGAGAGAAAACGAAAAGGAGATGGATGGACAAATTCAGAGTCAAAGGCTCTCTCTCTCTCTCTCGCGCTCTTCGAGTCTCGAATAAAAAAGTAAAAGAGACTTTGGCCGAGCTTAGCCGACGTCAGGACTCGGAATACCCGAATTTAGCCATCTCTCTCTTTCTCACGATTATCAAACTCTCCCCGAGAGGAAAAGAGAGCTCGAGAGTTTTATTCGCCTTCTCGCTCGCGCTCATTTTATCGCGCTCGTGTTCGTGCGCCCCCAATCCTTTTGGATGCGCTATATCGCGCGAGCCGCCTCTCTCTCGCTCGCTGACATGGCGTCCTAAGCGCTACTTCTGCCTATTTCTGCCCTCGACCACCACCACCGAACAGCGCCACTAACTGCCCCGCGTCTTTCTCTCTCAGGCGCGAGCTCTTATCTATCTCTTTTTTTTCCCCATCCCGTTTGGTGCCCTCGTCTCTCCTCTTTCCTCGCACGATTGTCGTTGCTGCCGTGGCTCTTGTTCCCTCGCACTCGCGGACTCGGCTTTGCGCTTCTCTCTCTCTCTCTTCCGAGCCGCGCAACTCCCCCCAAACGCCGCGCGGCGCGCTGTGCTCGCGTCCCGTGGTGTGCGAGTTTTGCTGCCTCCTCGCAGCTCCCAGTGTGTCCAACCCCCCCGTGTACGCGCGTCGTCCAATTCGTCGTCGTCGTCGCGCGGTCCTCTCCGTCGTCGTCGTCGTCGTCGTCGTCGTCGTCGTCGTCGTGGATAAAATTCCGCGCTCGTACGACTCGAAATAAAAAAAGAAAAAAAAAACAGACGAAGGAGCAAGAGAGAAACATACATAGAGTGCAAGGAGGAGAGAAGGAGAGAACGACCGAGGGAGGGAGACGCAAAGGTAAGTGATCGGTCGGACACGTCTTCCTCATCTGAATTATTTTCTTTTATTTATCCTTTTCCACTCGTTTCTTTTTTATCACTTTATTTCATCATCAATATTGTTTTTCATACCCGTCGAACCCGTTACTCGCGATATTACATCTTTCCGCCTCGTTTCTCCTTTTTCAACCCACACGCACACAGACAGACACATTCGCACGCGAGTTATTCGTCGAAGGAGAATCGCCAAGTGTTCCGCGTTCGCGTCAATTCACGCTCCGCCAGAATTTTTGCAACCCCGCGCACATACATGTCTCCACACTGTGTATACGTGTGTCTCTGCAGCAGTGGTGCCAATATTTTCACTTGTTTCCTTCAGCCCGTGCACCACCACCACCACCGCCGCCCAATTGTTTTCTCTCCTGCAAGTGAATATCCTCTGGGAATAAAAAATGGGTGTGCGACTGCAAAAATACGTGTTTCGTGCCCCGCGATGTGTAACCTCCATCTTTTTGTTGTTATCACTCGCACGTTCTCGCGTCAGTGTGTTGCGCGCTCGTGATGGTGTTTCCCGAGGGCTGCAAAAAGTGCATTTACCATCGAGTCATCGTTTCTCGTCCATCTTTCGAGGATTGAAAAAAAAAAAAAACCACATGGAAAATGGATGTTTTTTTTCTATTGTTTTGTCGAAAAATGGGAATACATGCGTGATTATGTGCACCGTAAATTAATGCACGGAGGAGGCGCGAGGGGGAGGAAGGTTCGGGTGTCATCGGTCTCGACGACGGGAGGCGGGCGTTGCCGATCTGAAAATACGTGTGTCCTGGGGGCTCTCTTTATCTCTCTCTCTCTCTCTCTCTCTCTTTTCTCGCTCTTTGCACCAAGAGCCAACCCGACGAGGAGTGCATCCAAGTTGAAACTTGCTTTTTGTGCTTCTTCATTTCCTCCTTCGCCTCAATAAATATTCGTATATATATATATATATATATATGGGAGCTCTGGTAGCGGCGAGTGACGGATGAGAAAAGTCGCGACCGGCGAAACCCGATCGAAAGTATAAACAAATATCGTAACGGTGATTTTTCATCAATAAGATCATTGTGAAGAGGGAAAGGGGCGCGGGGGTATTACGGTGAAACTTGGCAAATGTTGGTTAGAAAGCGGAAGAAAGAGCGAGAAGGTGGTGGTGGTGGTGGTGGAGGGAATGAGGATAGAACGGAGAGTAGGGTCGTTGCCATCGGAAGCGCGCTACCCCGCTCACGCGCTATACACAATATACACAACTACGATATACACACGGAATCGTCTGCCGACGTCGACGACGGCGACGGAATCGATATTGTCGGTGCTGCTTAGCTCGCCAACATTTTCACGTACGTGTGCAAAGGAGAGCCAGAAGCAAGTGAAAAAGAAAGACGAGGAGATCCATAGGGGAGAAAAAAAAATGCATGGAAGGGAAAGGTTTGTGCGAAAAGGTGTCGCG
This sequence comes from Campopleginae sp. 14b, assembly GCA_030522525.1. Lineage (NCBI taxonomy): Eukaryota > Metazoa > Arthropoda > Insecta > Hymenoptera > Ichneumonidae > Campopleginae sp. 14b. The sequence continues at coordinate 3,354 of JAPYYS010002564.1, forward strand.
CGCGCGCGCGCGCTCGGCCGCCCGCCCGCCACTCGTTTCATGTTTATCCACACATACACATGTCTATATTGCATTCCGCCACGTGCACGTGTAAATCTCCCTCCTCCTGCGAGTCTCCCTCTATTTGTGTGTTTATATATTTTTATATAATATACACAAGGGAATTAGGCTCTCCGCCGCGTAGAATTGGTTCGGTTGAAAATAATCGCGGGTGTCCCCGGGGCCTCTCTCGTACGCATCTCTCGCTCCCCCTCCTCCGTTGCTTTTACACACTGTGTTTCCGCGTTCGCGCTCGCTCGAGACCGAACGACGGAGCGCGCGAGAGAGAGGGAGAGGCGGCTACTACTCGTAGCGCGTATCTCGAGCCTTTGAAAATGCCTTGTAACTTTTAACCTCGCCACGTACTACAATCGCCCTATTTACATTTATAAGAGCGCATGGAATCGCGTACTCGGTGTATCGATGATGCGCGTTTACACATTTCCAGCGTTCGCTTCCTATACACCAAATGTCAACATTTTCCCAGAAATCATAATTTCAATAATTTTATTTATATTTCCATACTCGCGCATTTTTCATTCTCTCGTGACTCAAAGGGAATGAAGAAAAAAGAAAAAAACAAAAAGAAGGATAGAGAATTAGCTGTTTCGTCATGCGAGTGCTCCGTTCGAAGAATTTTCGCTGTTGCTGCTGTTACAAAGCAGCATTGGCGGTGGCGGTGGTGGTGGTGGAGAGGACGTCGGTTGGTTTCCTCGACGTGGCTTATCGCGGGCGCGCGGGGTGTCACGCTCGCTCTCTCGCTCGCTCGCTCGCTCGCTCCGTCTCGTTTTTGCCCGCCTGGCCTCGAGCTCCGCTCGCCGCCGCGTGCCTGTACGTGGATTTTGTGCCAGGCCCTCTACTCCGTGCGCCTCGAGAGAGGGTTGCGTAAATATTCGTCTCTCTATCCTTTTCCTCCTCCCCGTCCCCATCGGACGTTCCACGTCCCTCGTGCATTGCCTTTTCTTCTCCCCTCGCCGTCCCTCGCGTCAACCCTCCCTGCCACCGCTGCTCTACCCTCGTTTTCTGCTTCTCGCTCTCTCCCCTCCTCCTCGCCTCGCTCGCGTCACCCCACTCGGGCTTTTCCTCTCTCTATCCTTCCCGCCCCGGCCCGCCCCACCCCGCCCCCATCGTGCCATCCCTAGAGTCTACCCCTTGCCCCCCTCTCTTCCCTCTTCCGTACCCCCTTCTTTCCGCTCTGATCGGATCGCTTCGTGTAAGCTTTGCGTGCGTACGAGACTCCGCAGCACCGCACAGCCTTATTCCCCCCCGTCTCTGCGTGTACGTTTGAGATCGTCCATAGGCGTCGAGAAGCCACAACCAACCCTCCTCCGGCTCTTTTCTCACTCGCTCACTCACACGCATTCGGGGCTGACCCTTTCCCCTCTTGTTTGTTGTACCTTCTTCGAGAAGCTAACTTTCCTTTGCCAACGAATTCGAAAGCGATTGGTATTATTTGCTCCTCTTCTCGACGAAAGCGATACGTTGGTCATTCGCTTCCGAGATCCAAACCTTTTTTATTCCTCAATTCATTCGGTCGAGACCGAGTATCAATGAGTAGAAGAGAATCATCATTATTTTTCAGGCCTTTTTCAAATTCCATCAATCATTTTCAACGTTATGCAGTAAATCATTCGATTGGTAAAACTGCTGCGCACGCTGTAATATCATTTGTTTCCACCTTCTCTCTCCCTCGCGCCGCCGCCGCCGCCGCCGCCGCCGCCGCCGCCCTCTCTCGTCGTCTACGTTTCTCATTCTTCGTTCGTTCGTAGCTGCTCTCGCGTTTGTGCTTTTTTTTTTTCTCTCTTTTCTCGTTCCTTCGCATTTCTTCCTTCGTCCAGTTTCGCGCGTCGCGTACTTCTCCCTCGCGCTTTATCGCGCTATCGCCCATATCCCTCTCTCTCTCTCCGCTCTACCGCTCCCTCAGGCGCGCATAACCATTCACCGAGAATAACACACGTAGAAGGATATTCGCGCACCCGCGCGCCCTGTCACCAGTTTGCAACGTTGCCGCTACGCGGCGCCACTCTTGCGCCATTTCACCACCGAGTTAACCCCTCTCCGAGCGGCAGGATCCCTCCGTCGAGTGCCCCGCTTCGCTACCGCCCTCTCGCGTATCGCTCCAAACACACCCGAGAAATTCATAGCCGCTCGCCTGCTCGCTCGCGTACCCCGTAGCCACGTACTATTTTCACTTCAGTACGCTGCTACACACCGTGCCGCGCGGTGTGCTCGGCTCTTCCCGCGACAACCAAAATCTATATGTATCTTTATACACATACATATATTTATTATTTAATAAACAAATAGTACACGACGCGGACCTCACCATCGAGTTTAATCCCCAATTTTTGTTATTTTCTTTCTCCGACCTTCGATCTCGTTCGCTTCAAGTTTTCCCTCAACTTTTCATCGTTTTTTTTCCGTTCTCTTCTTTATTTCGTCTCTTATCGCGTATACTTGCTAGTTCTCGTTTGTTCCCTTCCGCGGGAATCACGATTTTACCATTTTCTTTACAAAATTCGCTTCGATGCTCTTTCGCGCGAGTGCTACGACCGAATTCAACGAGTTACAGTGCCGTCTCCGTTATCTCTAATTTCTTTTCGTTTTCTCGTGCGGATAAGGAGAAAAGGGAATTATTGTGGTGCAATTGCTTCGACGTGCCAACTATTTGTTTGCGCTCTCTCGTCCAGACCCGAAGAGGTGAGTCCGCGTGTAGACAATTGTCGCAACTTTTTGTTTTTGTTTTTGTTTTTGTTTTTTTTTTTTTTTTTTCGCTGAAATATAATACGCGGGTAAAACGCACGTGCTCTCGATACGAATATCCCGCGATCGTGACGTCATTATCAAGAGCAGCGCGTTCGGGCGTTGTTTTCGCTTCTCGAGAGTCAATATACGATTCGCTCGATATTTACCAATTTCGTTTGAGCCTCGATCGAGCTCGTTTTTCGAAAGTTTTTCCTCCGACGATTTTATTATGGAAATGGTTTCGTTCCTCCACGATAATTTTGTTTATGTTTGTGCTCGTTTTGTAAAACTTTCCGATGAGTCAGACGTCGCACCGCCACCGAGAGCACCTGTCTCGGAGACGAAAAATCGAAGGACTTTTCACGAGATTATCCGACGAATACGTGTTTAGTCATTACGTCGCACCGACTCTCTCGCTCTCTCATTCACGGCCACTTGCCCTTTACCCCTTGCCAGCGGCCAAACGACCGGGCGATCGGACTCGGGCCGCTCGAAAGACGGACGGAGAGGGGGGGGGGGGGGGGGGGGGGAGAGCCACGTGGTAGTTAGCCATCGACATTTCGTTCATAATATTTTTCCCCGAGACTCGTGTGGCTCAAGTTCGGTAATATTTTTCAATAAAATTGAAATTTTCGCATTGAAATAAGCCAAATAAATGGAGCGTTTGGAATTGATGTCGAAACGAGAAGCGAATGCAGCGGCAAATAAAAATTGACATGCACGAGGGACGTGGATGGAATACCCACGCGACAACTCGCCACCTATTACGAAACTTTAACAACCTTCCTCGTCGCTTCTATCGTTTTTTTTTCTTCGTTTTTCATCTCGTTGGTGAGTCCGTGACACGATGATGTATCGTCGTGGGTAACGAGCAAAGTCCTGGCACTGTGCTGCGGCTTGACGACAAGTGCGCCCGCAAGGACAATGCGCCACGAGAAATGAAGAAAAAAAAAAAAATTATTTCGAGGGCCAAAACGACTTTTTTCTCTATAAAAATCGCATGCCTTTTGTTTTGTTTTTTTACTTGGATCAATTCTCTTGACCTTGGAGCAACAGGCTCGAATATAAAATGAAGAGCGTCGAAGGGGTTCGTCGTCGCGCCGCAGCCAGCGACCCTCTTCCCAAACGATGACGATAATAATAACAACATCGAGCATAATGATAATATAATGGCCCTGCTGGAAATGCGGGGGCTACGAGAGCGTGGGACACTATCGAAAAAACCATTCCCTCGCGCCCCACTCTCTCCCACATGCCCGTTGACACTCTATACACGTGGATTATCAAGAGACTCGCTGCTACGAGTCTCGAGACATTTGACAGCTTTGTTATTTCATTTTCACCCCATTAACCCTCGTAGCGTGACGGGGCATGAATCTCGGTTAATGGCCTTTTCCACATTTTCCCTTAAGCTCCGTCTTCTCCACTAATTATTCAACAATTATTTCCAATTTCATTAGAATCTCGTCTCGTAATTAGTTGCCTCAATTCCTAAACGCTTTTTCACAATCTCCACAAACGTCGCTTCCCTCTCATTACTTTTTAATGAATTCAAGGTGATTAAGCGGGTTCGCAAGCTTTTTTTTTCAATAATCCCATAAATTGTCTCATCGTGACTAGACATATATTGGAAAGTATCTTCGGAAGCAACATTTTTTTTCTTCGACTCGTTAATTTCGCTGACAATTGCCGTTAGAAATGGCAAAATAAGGAAAATATTGAGTATTCCGAGAAATTTGATATTGAAATTGTAAGAGATTGGAAAGCGGAGTTTTTACGTGCGGAATTGGATTTAGAATGAGAAAGAAAAGAGGGTGTAGGCAGGCGCGTGTTTGAGGTTTCATGAAGCGAGAAGGAGAAAAAATATGGGGTGTCCCACGAAGCGAGGAGAGTGTTTCCGTGAATGTACACCTGCAGCACGGTGCGCGGCTCGCTCTCTCTCTCTCTCTCTTCCTCTAGTCTATTGTGTGTGCGCGCTTAGTTGTGTGTAAACCGGTGCGCACAGAATTCGTTCCCAGCAGCTCTCGACAACGGGCTCCATTATTTTTATTCCCTTCCCTTGCCTTCCCTTTGACTTCTCACTCCCGGCTTATTCAGCCCGCGCACCGACCGCACCACCGGAGAGAAAGAATCCCCCTCGCTCGCGCCTCCCCGACCCCAACTTTGGCATCGGCTTCGTCCACCTTTGAGCGAGAAAGAAACTTTCTATATACGATCCACCTGCGATACTCTCTGTTATGCATTGAGGTATTTATACACGCGTATGGGGCCTTCGTGGCGGAATTAACCAACTTTTCCAACCAATTTAATAATAATTGGGCGAGTCTCTCGTTATCGGAATAATAAAGGATTTGCCGATAGCCCGCGCAGTATCCTCCGCTCTCGAAATCGGTCGTTATGGGGGTGCGCAGCAGCGGGGTTTTTTTCGGCTGTCGCGGCTGCTGCGTTGTCCAAAGCGCGTTGCCAACGAGCGCGATAAGCCGCGGCAGCCGTTTACGAATAAAATGGCCGGGGCGATGATGAGCCAACTTCGACGCCTATGGGCTTAAAGGTCGAGGGAATATTTTTCGACGTTGGCGTTGGCGAGGGGGAGGCGAGATACGCGACGAGACTGCCCGAAAACTCACCCGAATCACCGATTCGTTTTATTTTTTACTTTTTTTTTCGAGAGTCGACAAAAATTGAGAACGGAGTTGCCGATAAATAAAAAAATGATTGATTCGTTTGGACGTAGTAGAAAAAGGTGGAAAAAAAATAGGAATAGGAAAAATGCGGAGAGTTCGCGCCACGCCAATGGGTGCGCCGAGGTCGGGAGAGCTCTCTCGGGCAAAGCGCGCCTTGCTCGAGTGTGCGATAGTCTCGCTCGCTCTCGCTCTCGCTACTCGGCAGCGACGACGGGCGTTGAGGGAGGAGAGAGAGAGGGTGGATCTCCGGTTGGTCGTGCCGGATGAGAGACGGAGATGGAAATTGAGCGAGCGGAAAAAATAGGGGCGGGGGAGAGGGAGGCGGAGGGATGTGTTGGTCGAGTTGTGCACCCGCGTCGACGTCACGTCGCGAGAGACGACCAAATGCCGTGCTCCGCAGCGACGAGGACTCTTAACGGGTTGAGCGAGGCGGCGGCGGCGGCGGCGGCGGCGGCGGCGGCGGAGGGGTTGCGAAAGCGTATGTGAGAAAGAGAGGGGCCGCGGAGTCAGCCAATGCGGGACGATCGGGGCTGACTCGTCGCGACGTGCGTGCTGATGGCTAAACTTCTCTCACACAACTTAGTCAATCCGCATAGACATGTATGTACGGCCTGTGCGCGTCTCATCGCGTATATCCTCATGATAACAATTTTCTTTGAAAATGAGAAAAAAACAAAACATTTTTCTCGTCGGATTCATAAAAAGGGAATTTATCGAGAGATAGGACGTATTTGGATAAATATAGTTGGGGCTCGAGCGGTGGCGTAGCGGAATGAAGAATGCACGGAGATGGCGAGTCACAAGCCCCAGGGGGCCTGGCCCGATGACGGCGTGGCACTCGATTCTCGCCTCCGTGTACGCGGATACGTCGCGCTCATCCGAACAACCGAGTTTAGAAAATGTAGGACACGCGAGCTCGCTAAATGAAAAAAAAAAAAAAAAAAAACAAAAAAAAAAATAAAAAGTTTGATTGAAATTGAGGTGAATAGGTAGGAAGGAGCGAGAGGAGATGCCGCGCTGCCTACGTGTATTACGCGTCGCATATGGGGATAAACCGACGAGAGAATTACGTGGCTCGTTCGATGCATACGACATAGGAATCTCCCTCTCCCTCCCCCCACCCTCGTCTCTCGTTGTTCTCTCGGCTACTGGTCTCTCCGTGTGACGCGAGATCGTTCCAAGCACATCCTGGCACTCCCCCAGTGAGAGGGACCGCGCGGGAGATAAAACTTTGTACGAACCGGCGCGCTATATATTTATAGAGCAGCACACATGAACGCATCAGCCATCAGGCTCAAAATATATCACACACTCGAGATCGTAGCGTTCGGCTCCAACGATAAATACTTTTTTCTTCAATTAAAAAAAAAACAAACAAACAAACAAACAAACAAAATGCTATGACCAAATATATTTGAAATATTTTAAATCATGAATTCTGGTTGAGAGACAAAAAAAAATATCGCTTCGACGATCGAGAGGACGCAAATACTTGCCACTTTAACGAAACGCCGCTGTTGCCTCTATATGTGTCTCGAATTGTAATTATCGCACCCTCAGGCTTTGTTGTCGATCTGGGGAATTTCAAGTGTTTTGTTTTTTAAACTCGGCAGGATTGTGCGATTGTTTAGCTGCTCGCGTCCTCGTTGCTCCTCGAGGTTTTGCCGTTTTTAAAACAAATCCTATTTATTATGTGTACCTCCCGTATCGAGGACGAGGGACAAGTTTGAGCTCGATTCGTATAGTCGAGCGCGCGCACGCGCACACCGCAACGTGCACTCACTTGGCTTCGACCTCGTTTCGTTCGCGCCTCTCCATACGTACGTACCAACGTGCCAGCGAATCGGAAAAGGGGTAAACATTTTTTTTTTCCTCTTCAACGTTGTTTGGAGAATTTTGGAAGAAATGATTTTTCGACCCACCCCCGAAAAGGTCGTAAAAGTTTTTTGCCGTTTCATGGGACACGGTTAGAAATGTTGTCTATCCCCTCGTTGGTTGGTGGACGTTGACGACCTGACTCAACTCTCATCCGGCATACCGCCGGAGGGTAAAACGGTCTGGCGCCCTTAATGAACCGACGTCCTGAATTTCCCCAACCCGGACGACCCGCAGCCCCATAACGAGACCCAAACGCATCCCTTAATTCTCTCCCTAACGCAACGGCAGACGCCCCTTTGCTTCGGCCTCGAGTGCTTCTTTCTATTTTTACTCTCTCACCCTCGCCCGCGTCGGTCTCGTACCATGAGAAACCCCAACCCTCCTCCGCATTTGGAAAGATTTTTGTCGGGGTCAGGGTGCTGGCATTTTTTTCCCTACTAGAAATTTTATTCATCGCTCGTACGTTACGGAGTCGTTGAAAAATTTGTTCAATTTTGAACGCCGAACCCGTCGTAGGCGTAGGAGAAGGGCCGTTCGAGAGATTTCCCCCCCCCCCCCCCTCCCCCGAGTTGACGCCTTCGAATGTACGCGAGAGTCAAAGTCATCGTAGCAGCTCGTCGGAGGATAAGCCAGAGATTGGAGGGAGCGCGAGGGGCGGAGAGGCAGGCGAGCGAGTGCTACGCGTACAAAAAGAGAACGAGGCGACGCTCGAGGGGATTTACCATGTTTATGTACTATCCGGGCAGTGAGCAGGGATCGGGGCAGGCGAAGCAAGAAGAAAAAAGCGTGTGGAAGCGAGAGAGTCGATTTCTGGGGTATTCGTTTTCATCATTTGGTTTAGAAATATTTGGTCGTTTGGTGAGTGGGGCGGGTAAAGGCCTCTCTCGGTGTTGCGTCGTCGTGCCACTTTGTTTCTAAGCACAGGATGACGCGATCGGGCCCTGCGTGCACGCGGATTAGGGCGACATCTCGGGGATAATAGGGTAAAACTGTTAATTGACAAGTCCGCGCGGCGCGGGGAGTCACGTGACACATGGGCGCTCCTTCTCGCTCTAGCGGCCGGAACACCAACTACGCGTCTCCGCTATTGCGCTTTGTTGCTCTTTTTCTCTTTGACTCTGCTATTATAACACGTTGGTGGGCGCGCTCGTGTGTGTGGTGTGCGTACAAGTTGCCTCAACGTCTCGCTATGAATCGCGTGTACCCTCGTGTGTATGCCCACGGCGCGATGGAAATGGAGAGAAAAAAAAATGAGAGAAAATCAAGAACAGCATTGGCGGCAATGACGATTACGCAATACGTCGTGGCCGTGAGAGTGTGCTTCGAGTATCGTAGGGTTTTTTTTTCCAGATATATATCTCGTTTCCGTGTGTATGTATGTGTTTTGTATTTGCCCTCTCTTTTCCTCGTCATTTTTTCTTCTCTCTCTCTCGCTCCTTCTCCGTCGTAACTTCTTCAAACCTCCCGTGTACATTATCTTCGTACACACAAACGCGAGGGTTACAGACACACACGCGCGGCGCCAGGGACTAGCCGCTCGTCGTAGCAGAGCTCTCGTCGCGCGTAGACAACGACGCTTTGCAAGGCGATCGCGCGCGCACACTTATTGCGCACATACATGTGACTTTACCGCCTCCCTCTCCCCGCCTCTTCGTAGTTGTATTTTTTTCCGGCCGCGAGCGCGGCGCTATCTTCCCCCGCACCTCCGGCGCTCTCGCCCACGACCCGCGTATCCGCTTCGTCTTTCTTAACACAATTCGTTTGTTTTTCGGCTTTCCAGGCGTACGAATCGTCACGCGCGATCTTTATTTTTATTCCCAAACTCTTGAGCTTTTCTTGAGAATCGTTTCGTTTCGTTTTTTTTTTTTTTTTTTTTTTTTTTTTTTTTTTTTTTTTTTTTTTTTTTTTTTTTTTTTTTTTTTTTTTTTTTTTTTTTTTTTTTTTCGCGTTCCGTCAACCGCATCGACGACACAGCTCGGAGGGGGAAGCATCGATATACGTTTGTGCATGCTCGCGCGGCTAACGCGATGTGGCGCGGCCAGGGGTGTGGTGGTATGTTACGTGGACGCGCCCGCGTTGTTCTTCTCGAGGACAAGCAGCATTTTATTCTCCTTACCAATGCGATCTCCCGTCAAAGCCTGCAACGAGCAATAATTATCACCAGAATCTAACGTAATAAAATCGAAACTTTGTTTGCAATCGGTCGGAAAATATTTCGTCGAGATCGACTTCGAACACGTTTCGTGCTATAGCCACCTGTAAGATTTAAGGGAGCGCGGATAAGAGCGAGAGAGAGAGAGAGAGAGCGAGAGCGCAAGTGGCCGAGCGAAGGGGGAAAGGGAGTTTGCTTTTGCGTTCCAGTTGGGCGATGGGGTCTCGGCGATGAACCGTTAACCGTGAGCCCTCCATTACCGGTTGGCCGAGCCATAACCAACCACCGAGTCACCTCGGGATCGTGCGCCGCGCTAGCCTCCATCTTTCATCTATACGCGCTGTCTTAAACAAAACAACAAAATATCGGAGATGGAATACCAAACGGGAAACGTTATTATCCTCATCTCGAAAAAACTGACGCTTATCGGGCCCTGAAAATTCGATCGCCTCGAGATCGCGGCCATTTTCTACGAAAAATTCCAATTTTTTTTTTTGTTTTTTCCGGATATTCGAGGGACGCGTACGCGCGCTGCTCGCGCCGCGTATACGATGCATTCCGGTCTCTCATTCGGACCGAGACACCGTTATAAGCCTCCGTACCACTTGGCGTTCACGTTGACTTTTTCCGTTCCTTCCCGCGACTCAATCTTTCTACATTTACCATCATATACATATACTTTCTGACTTTCTTCATATCTCGTTGCCTCTCCGGGTCCTTCGAACGGGAAAAGCAGGAATTTCGAAATTCCCCCTCCACCCCCGACACGCGGACGCATACTTGCGCGGACAGGGCCCTTCGAACGGTTCCCGAAGAATTTCCCACACGCTGCAATTTCGATATTTCGAAATTTCAACATTTTTTCCTTTTGGAAATTTGACGAATTGGAAATAAAATGGCTAGTTTTGGAGAATAATTGGTCCCGCTGGTGGTGGCGGCGCTACTCGACAAATTGCGCAATCACGATCTTGAGCGCGAATGAGGAAGAGGAAGAAGAAGAAGAAGAAGGCGGCGGCGGCGAACAAGAGAAAGAGAAAGAAGAATAACGTGCACATTAGATATACGTATATATATGTATTATGTATTTACGGAGGTTGGAAGGTTCGCACCGTTAACTGCGAAACGATCGAGCTTCCTCACGTTGGAATTAACGAGGTCGTTCAAGGTCGAGGCTGCTGCTGCCGCTGGCCGCACCTCTCGCGACCAATCTTTCGCTTCGTCTCGGCGATGTATTTTTTAATTCCAAATTTGGAGTTGAAAAAAAAAAAAAAAAAAAAAAAAAAAAAAATTGAATGTGAACGAGACGAGATAATAAGTGGAGATTGGTAGGAAACGCGGCGGCAGTTGCCAGGGAGTATCGATCCGAATGCGTAGAAAATGCTATTGATTTGCGCGTGCGAGGAAGGAGGGACGGAACGAGAAAATTGGTCGATCGGTGGAAGCTGAAAAAAACGAAAAGGTGCTGCAAAGAATAATTGAAAAAGAAGAAAAGTAGAGAAAAAATTAGCCTCGATTTTTCGGGCTCTCGTTGTTCCCGTCTTTTTTTTTCTTTTTTTCTTGCTCTCCACTCGTACAGACGAGGCTTTAGTCGCGCGCACCCACGCAACACACGAGCACGGAGCCTGGTTCTCGCACTCACCTGGCTTTTGTCGCGAGAGGCTAGCGGCGGCGGCGGCGGCGGCGGCGGCGGCGGCGG
>JAPYYS010002615.1:0-10843 GCA_030522525.1 Campopleginae sp. 14b
CAGTCTCTCTCGCTCTCGTTTGGTTTATCTTCGGCAAAAGTTTGCGGAGAAAGAATTAAAAAAAAAAGAAAAAAAAAAAAAAAAAAAAAAAAAAAAAAAAAAAAACAGAAACAAGCAGCAAAGAAATGAATGAAAGGCGATTGAACGATTGGACAAAGTTTTTTTTTCGTTGGATCGTTCGATCGCCGTATATATCTACAAAGAGAGGAAACAAATTTATATAGATATGTGTGTGTGTGCCGCGAGAGAAACGCTCGTTGGAGCAGCCAAAAATGGTGTGTTTTTTTTTTCCGGTGGAAAAAAATCGCCCCCCAACAATACAGAAAAAATACGCTTATTCGCGTTTCCCCGGCCACACCAACGGATATATATATAAAATATTTAAAAAAGGAAGAAAAATAATATCAAACAAACCGCAACGGGCATTAAATTACGAAAGAAACAGCAACAAAAAAGAAGGAAAAGAAAAATAAAATGACGAAAATGAACGAGCTTTATACCGTCAGATTTACCGGATCTCGTAATGTTCCGGGAATCGCGGATCTACAATACAAAACGGGCTTTACGTTTATCCAACGTAATCGAACCTGTGATTATAGCGAAAAGAAATCATAAAAAGAGTAAAGAGAAGAAAATATGTTATCTAGATGCATACAAAGAATTTATTGTACAATCACGCGAGAACCGAGCGAAGGAAATTTAAGGGCGGGGTGGCGCGCGACAAAAACGGAACGAAACGAATAAAATCAATAAAACGCGATAGAGGGAATAATAATGAAAGAAAGAAGAAAAAAAAAGAAACTAATCGAAGACAAGAATTACACGATATAATAAGGGAACCACGTAGACTGAGTAAAATGCAATATATAATATTAAACAAACAAACAAAAGAAAAGAAAATAAAAAGGGAAAATATATATATATATATATATATATACAAAAATTGAAATTCGCCATTTTGTTGAGCCGTTTTGTCGAAGATTGCCCGATTAAATCGCGTGCGCGCGCGTGCGGCTATAAATAAATATTGTTATTCTGTAGAATTTATATAGTCGATTTTCTAGTAGGTCCGCGATCTCTCGGTCTCGTTAATGCGATCGACGAGCGCCAGAAGAAGAAGAAACAAAAACCATTGGGGAATAAATGCGATTGATCGCTCGAATATGAGGCAAATTAATCAATCATAAATATCATAGAAAGATGAAGAAAAATGATGAAATAATAACAAACACAGAGTAACACTGATATACGGGATATGCAATTGTTCGAAAGACTGCAGTGGGACGGTTTTAATAAAAACGACACCAAATACAAGATAGTACTGACATTGGATAGACTGAAGGCACTTTAGTAGTAACTTAACGCCGAGCCGAGCCCGAGCCCGAGCCCGATCGGTACCCAAAGAACCAAAAAGCATAAAAAACAAAAACAACAAAAAAACGTAAAAAATGGAAAAAAACATAGAAATATCGCAAAGAAACACAAAAAAAAAAAACGTGTAAGCCATCATCCCCTCTCATCGAGCATCGTTAAAATCCTCAGAAAAAAAAAAGCAAACACATATCCGGGCTGGGCGTTCGTTCACGTGAGTTTTCCGCCCAATTATACATCATTTTACCTTTTTTTTTCTTCATTTTCTTTTGTTTTTTTTTTTTTTTTTTTTTTTTTTCGTCTCGTGTTAACACGCCCAAAAAACCACGATCTCGTTCGCTATAGTTGCCATGTTATATTTCTATATCGTCGTTATAAACGACCAGTCGGAGACGATGGTAGGAGGGAGAGATCGAGAGAGAGAGAAAGATAAATTTTAAACAAGTTTTACAAGTTTTAAACAACGCGGGAAAATAATTGGGGAGATAATTAATAACGCGAAAATAACGGGGGATATTAACTCGGTTGGAAGAATGTTGTAGCTTACGGGATGCTATGCTACCCCCAAAGGTAGACCACGAGTTGCCAAAGTAGATAATAAAGAAATAATCGTGGGGATAAGATTTTAAGCGGACTGCCTTATAACGTGCAATGTGTTTTATTTGTTTTCTCTCAATTTTTTCGAGTTATTTTTTCTTCTAATTGTTATTTTACTTTGTAACTTTTTTTTTTTTTTTTTGTTTTTTTGTTGTTGTTTCAAGTCGAAGAAAGGCGCGCCTCGAGTTGTAAATATAATTTACACAAACTCCCTGCCCTTTTTACATTTTCAAAACATATAATTATTATTATATACTTATCGTTATTCGTAGATTTAACGGGGAGGAGAATAGCCTTTTGCAATTGTTTTCAGTTTTTTGGTTGATTGATAAAAAAGGAATATATATATATATATATATATATATATATGTGTGTATAGAGGATGGGCGCATGAGGCTGCTGCGGCAAATATTAGTTTCCGGCAATGGTGTGCGTTTTAAACTCTCATTTCGTGATCGTGAGCCGGGGGCACTAGCGTTTTTTTTTTTCGTCGCCTTAACAAGCGTAGATTTTTATCAAGTATATTTTGCACCGCAACACTCTGACTCGATCTCGCCCCTCGAAAGTTGTTGAAATTAAATACCCGTTACGATCGGAATTTCAATAGTTATGAAATTTTACATCCGCTCGATATTGACCGCAGTCGAGGATTCAGCGCGACTAACCGTTTGTATACAAATTTTTTCACTAGTTGGACTTAGACGTTAGAATGACTAGAGGCTATATTACTATTATTGGTTATTATTGAAATTAAATATTATTTAAGGATATTGTTTAACGGAGCAAAAGGTCGCGGCCTTGAAGTGACTAATTTATATATATTATAAATATATATGAGAAAGATCGAGGAATATTGCTCGTGTTTAGTTTAAACACAATATTTACGAGCCTACCGAGGCGTGTTCTCTCGCGTTCTTATTCAAACGCGATGAGGAACGCCGTCACAGTTTGCCCGTATCGCCAAATTTAACGAGACGCGTAAGCTCGACGCAGGGGGGTTAATGAAACAAGCCGCCGTTGTGCACCCCTTCTCGACGTGGTGCAATGGAAATAAAGCGGAGCATTATTGTTCGGGAAAGAAAAAAATTAAGAATGAGAATTTTTGGTAATTATATACAATCATGAAAATTGCGAGTGAAAAAGGAATAGCCAAGAAGAGAGGCGCGTTGTACAGAGCCAGAACGCGACAAACGCATCGGGTCAATTATCTAAAGTTTATAATCGATAAATAGCAAAGAGGGAGAGATAAATAAATATAAATGTAAAGAAAAAGAAGAAGGAAGGAAAGGGTAGAAGTTAAGTCGCGAGCGCGTATCGTTCGGCGAGCAAGGACCAAAAAAATCATATAAACAAATACTAAAATGAAAATCAATGGTGAATGAAAGAAACAGAAATAAACGATGAGAAATATATGAATAATTAACTAATAAGTGAAAAAGAAGGAAAAAATGAATAAAACCAGAGTCTGAAATATAAAATAATATAAAATAGAGAGAGAGAGAGAGAGAGAGAGAGAGAGAGAGAGAGAGAGAGAGAGAGAGAGAGAGAGAGAGAGAGAGAGAGAGAGAGAGAGAGAGAGAGAGAGCACCGACACACCCATATCGAGGCTTCTCAAATGAGATACAAAAATACTGTGTTCACGCCCCTCGACCACGTAGCTCTTAAGCTAGGTCTTACAAAAACCCAAACAACAAAAGCGTTATTAATTATTAAAGAAAACAAATAAAAACAAATAAAATACAAAACGCCAAGGAAGGAGATAAACAAAAAAGGTTTAAAATTAGAATTAATTTGAGGAGTAAATAGTCACGGAAAATTTTACACAAACAAAACTTTTCATTTCCGCATCATTTTTTCCCTCGTTACCCAGCAGCATTTTCCATCATTTTTCTCGCCCGCTTTTATTCACATTACGATTTTTCTCTCTCATCGTTGCGCGTCCGTGACGCATCTCTCGCGTTATTCGACCAATTCGACATCGGCTGTTGAAAGTTGTTTTTTTTTTGTTTTTTTTTTTTTTTTTTTTTCAAATCCCCAAATACACAACTGAATAAACATTAAATAATAATTACATAATAATATATGAAATAGTGATGAGAAGATAAATCAGAAACCAAGGGCAACTACAATAATTCTACGATTATAATATCCGTCAAACACACACCGACGCCCACACACACATACACACGAAATACAGGCGTAATAATTAAATAAAAAGAAACGTAAACGTGGCAGCGGCTAGACAGCTTATCGATTTTAGGAATAAACGAAAAAACTGATGATTGAATATTGAATCGTGAAATTATTGGAAAATTTGTTATCGACCAACGATAGGACAAAATAAATTACGATAGTCATAAGAGAGTGAAAAACAAACAAACAAACAAACATCAAATATTACGATAACGGAAGATCTAATGACGTGTTTTAATAAATGAAGAAAAAAAATGAAGTGTATATATATATATATATATATATATATATATATATATATACACACACACACACACATTTGATAATCACTGAGAGGCTAAGACTAACTCAATTTTTGAGAACGAATGAGGCTTTTCGGACGAGCGGAGCTTGTTAAACAAAACAAAAAAGCAAAAAACAAAAAAAAAACAGACTCTCCCCGTTCGTGAATTTTTTAGCGGCAGCAAGATGTTATTGTTCGATCGAGGTTTTTCGATCGATTATTTGCGACGAATCTTTACAATAAACGAGACCAAGCAGAGTCCAAGTAAAATGCGTGATCGTACGTCAATCATGTCTCTCTTATT
The DNA here is from genome assembly GCA_030522525.1 of Campopleginae sp. 14b. Classification (NCBI taxonomy): domain Eukaryota; kingdom Metazoa; phylum Arthropoda; class Insecta; order Hymenoptera; family Ichneumonidae; species Campopleginae sp. 14b. The sequence continues at coordinate 4,749 of JAPYYS010002615.1, forward strand.
CTCACGAGAAATAGCGAACGAAAAGCATCGCGACGACAGTTGTTTTTTTTTATTATTAAATTGACCGGTCAAAAAAAACACAAGAATTTTTCATGTCGAATGGGAGAATGGGGGAAAAGAGGAAAGACGCGCGAAGGCTTAGGGCGCGAGAGAGGGAACGGGTTAATAATGCTCGGCTAATGATTACTGAAGAGAAATTAACAAATAAACAAAAAAAATTACGCTAACGATTGAATCTATAGAATATATATTACGAATACAAAAGCAAACAATGAATATATATATATATGTATAAATATAATTGTGCATATATATATATATTTATGCGTGACTCTTTGAATGTGTCGTGCCAAGCGATTCGTCGTCGTCGTCGTCGTCATTTCGAAATGTTTCCCTTTTCAAAAAAGGGATCACAGTCAATAAGGGATATGAAAATATTGAGGGCGACCATTTTTTCGGGCACACGCGCACACAGTCACACGAAAACACCGACACACGCGGACACAGGCGGTCACCCGAGGGGGAGAGAGAGAGAGAGAGAGAGAGAGAGAGAGAGAGAGAGAGAGAGAGAGAGAGAGAGAGAGAGAAGAGAGAGAGAGAGAAAGGGAGATTTTCTCATTACGAGGCTTAAAAAGCAGACTGTACTATCGGATAGATTTATACATATATATACACATAGTGTGCGTGTGTGCCTGGGTGTGCGTACGCGCGTGCGTGCGTGTGTATGTGTGCGCGCGTGTATATATATATGTATATGAAAAAAAAGGATAACGGAAAAGCATTAGTTTATTATCGCATGAAAAGTTTATACCGTCAACGATACACACACACACACACACCCATACACGGGCGTACGCGTATGCAGCACGAAGAATCGACGACACCGAAACACAGAAAAAGTACATATTACAACTATTAATTATGATCATTATTATTATTATTATTATTATTATTAATGATTAATGATTAATTATTATTATTATTATTATTATTATATTATATATATTATATATATAAACAAAAGTTATATGAAATATATTTTAGAGCTAGTTGGTAAATAATACCTATTAACGTCGTTGCAGTTTAAAGATGCGTCAGAAAAACGAATTTTTTCGATGAGGCTCGAGTTTTAATTTCTATTATATTATTAACGACGCGCTTGTCGATGAAACAATGTGTCAAAAAGTCATGTGAGAAGGGACAAGAGGGAGGGAGGGAGGGAGGCGAGCTTTGGAAAATTTGACTATTGAAAAATTATCGTCGAAAATATTAGGAGAGTGAGAGTGACAGCGGGAGAGAAAGATTAAGAAAAATTAAACATATTGAAGTGGGATACAAACGACGTAGTCGAATGATCCCCGGTTCGGTGCCTTTCTAATGGGAAAAAACAAAAAAGTTAATGAAAACAAAACAAAAAAAAAGAAAACGTAAAATATTAAATGAAACACAAACAAAACTAAGGTTAACGTAAATTGTTATGACATGATGAAATGTAAAAGAAAAAAAAAATTGAAAAAGAAAATGGAATAAAAAGGAAAAAAAATGCCAGGAAATAAATAAAAAAGAAAATTTTTTAAATCATGCGCGAGAGGGCGCGTCGTGACTCTTGTCACGAGTGCACCTCCCGTCGCTGATAGTGCCAAATAAGTGAGACCTTGAGACATTACGGGAGTTTATTAACAAACAAAAAATGATAAAAGGATAAAAAAATGAAGAGTAAGAGGGAAAGAAATAATGAAGATGATGATTAAAATAAAATAAAGAAATAAAGAAAGAAAAACAAAAAAAAAACGGCGAAAGAGAAATATAATGAAATTTTATAGAAAAACTTTTTTAGATGGAAAAGATGTCTTTTCTGACGCTGGGTAGAATTAGTATATTTTATATGCACTGATTGTTTCATTATGACTATCGATAATAAAACCAGACAAAACAAAGCGACATAAAGGGTGTTTTATAGATTGTGACTGAAACGTCGTTTGTGTATCGACCATCAAATTTTTTCTTTCTATATGTTTTTATTACATCGACGAAAAAAAAACAACGACAACAACAACAATGTTTTTCACAAACTTTTCGACGACTCTGGCGTTTGTACTTTTCGTACTACACTGTAATCAACGATTCTCATCCTCATCATGAAATTTTTTTTTTAATCGGCCATCTTCGTGCACGATCCAAGTTGACGATGAAATTTAAATTTATCTTTATCTATGTGTAACAAGAGGTCGTGGCTAACGCACAAGTTTAACCGAATGAAGATACAACAACCTACTACTACTAATAACATTGTGAAAAATCAAAAATACGAGGGGCAAAGGTAAATACTACCGATTCACTAACCGATCAAATTCTTAATAGCACATTTTTTTTCTCTTTTTTTCTTTTGTTCAAGCTGCGTCGTGACATTTGCGTGCTCGAAACTTTTCATTCTCCGCAGTAAAACAGTAAAATGGAGAAGAGAATTTTACACGCAAAATTCGTCTCACAAATTGAAATTGGGAAAAATTCGAGCACTCATCGGTCGCTTCAATTTATGTAGTAATTAGTGGACGTTTTTTCTTTTTTTTTTTATCATACCGTTCTCTCTGTATCGACACAAGTAATCCTCACGCTCCGACTGATTATTCCAGCCGGTCTCTGGTGGATTGAAAAAAAAAACAATTCCCTCCCCCACCCCTCGCTACGAAGCGCACCGTTGCTCTTGGCCAAAAATTACGTTTATTTAGTTTCGTTTTTTTAATATTTAGATATAACCGTGCGACGATGCCCAACAAGATTTTTTTCTCCCTCGCCCACGAAAAACATTTTTTTTGGCATCGTCAGGGCTTATTAATTTATTGTAATAAGATACTCTTCGACGAGTCAATATCAATTTCGAAAAAATGTTAAAAAAAAATGGAGAATTTTGAAACAAAACAAATATTCTTTCGAGGCTGATATTCACCAAGGATTGCTATCATATTTTTCATAGAATCTTTATTTTGCATGTTGAGTACACGCGTTGTTGATTTGTAGCTGTAATATTGATCATATATATATATATATATATATGTATATCTATATATACACCGACTGCGACGTATCGTCGAGTCAAACGCATTAAAGAGCGCGAGGATAACTGAAGAAAAATTCAACAAGATGCGCTCGCTCTCGTGGTGAAAAAAAAAATATATATAAAAAAAAACATCGCGAAAATGAGATTACGAATATGAAAAAGCACGAGATTTGAAAAAGCGTCATCAGCCAGTACAAATGCAAAAGAGTCAACTTTTTTATTTCGGTCTATCCTCGAGCTGTTATTATTATTATTATTATTATTATTATTTTCATCGTCATTATCGTTATCATTATCATTGTTCTTATTTTGTCCTTTCATATTTGTTTGATGACCTTTGTCGAAGCGAATTCTTTTTAATTATAAAATCGTTATTAAACTCTTATCGTTGATTTAAGACACGAGGACATTCGCGAAGCTTTGTGTAACAATATTCTCGTGAAACAAAAAGAAAAAACAAAACCTCGAAAATACATTGTATGTATGTTTTCTCCTTTCAAATGTTGGCTTTTTTTTTTATTTTTCCCTTTCTTTTTTCGTTTTTTTTTTTTTTTTTTTTTTTTTTTTTTTTTTTTTTTTTTTTTTTTTTTTTGTTCTTTAATATTTTTTTTTCTTTTTTTTTTTTTTTTTCCTTTCTTTTCTGTTTTTTTTTTTTTTATAAATATTAAGAAATATATTGATCTTACGGAATGCATCGTCGTTTGTAACAGCAATGTTTATTCGGTAGAAGTAATTATTTGATTTTTGCACTGTAAAAAAGTAGCAAAGAGTTGAAACGAATTTGTATTAATGAGGAAAAATAATTTGATCGACAGATACACCGAGCAAAGCGGAAAGTGAACCGACGAAAATGCGAGGCGGCTCGTCGAGTAACAGCAGCGCGACTAACTCACCATCGAGCAATACTTCATCGTTGCAAAGAGAATTGGATAGTCCCGTGAAAAGTGTTACTACCGGATCGACCGGCAGCGTTACAACGACCACGACGACTACGACAACCGCTTCAGGAGCGACCTCCGCGACGAGTACAACGTCCAGCGGAACTGCCACCGGAACAACCACCACGACCAGCAGCGGGAACAACAGTCGAGGCTCGAGCACGACCGCGAGCGGCCGAGGCTCCAATACCGCGCCTGGGGAAGGCGCCATGTCCGCGCCTTCCGCTCGTCAAGTACCAAAACGACGTATGAGACGCCGAGCAACTTCGCAGTCCCAAGACCCGGCCGAACAACTGACAGAAATGTCGGTACGGGGACTGAATCTCTTCCGTTACGCCTCCATCTCCGAAGGCGTTTATCAATGCACCGAATGCGCCAAGCTCGATATACAAAAAACGTTTAAAAACAAATACAGCTTCCAGAGACACGCGTTCCTCTATCACGAGGGACATCAGCGTAAAGTCTTTCCGTGCCCGGTTTGCGGCAAGGAATTCTCGCGGCCTGACAAAATGAAAAATCACATGAAAACCGTCCACGACTGTTTCATGCCCAAAGATTGCGTTATGCCCTTTGGATTTTTTCTCCCCCCTTAACCACCAAACTGTGAGAAAGATAAAACAAGGCCCGAGAGACGCCAACGCATCTGGTCGATCGGCTTGGCCAGCGAAAAAATAATAAGCCCACAACGAGCCACACTTTCCACCCTATAAAACCCACTAAAATTGTCTTCCTCGGTTCTAGTTGGCGTTAATCTTGAGTTAAAACCCCCCACCCCGACCCCCATCCTCCCCTATGATAAGCGCAAACGCAGGAGTATACGAAAATTCGTGAGCAATAGAGGGACCCCGTCGACGACGCGCTAAAATGATGACGCAACAAAAATGAGTGACCACATTGAAGGCTTGATTTAGTAGCGTTTGCGAATAAACGCCTAGTCCCCGGCAATACCCGCGAGGCTTTTTCTTTTTTCCTTTAATATTCGTATTCCAATGGTGCGATTAACAGATCGTCTCGGGTCTCCGACCCCGGGCGGTTAAATATTACGAAAAAACAATAATAAAACGTAAGAAATATCGAGCATAGACAGAGTTTATTAGGGTCTAACGGCGAGCGATACGTTCTCACCCGGATTCGTAGATTTAGTGCTTTTTTGCCTTTTTTTAAGCCTCACCAAGGGCCAACAGAGACGAGAGTTATAACGAGAGTTATATATATATATATATATAACTCTCGTTATAACTCTCGTCTCTAAACATTATGAATCTATATATAAGGGAAGATTTTACACGGAGGTTCTTACTGCCCAGCAGTATTCGTTATGTCTGTACAGAAATTTTTCAAGCTCGATTCTGTATTATAGTTGAAACGCGCACCGGAAGCGCCCGAGAAATATGAATTATTAACATTATTATCGATAGGCATCGATTACGAAGCCAATTGCAAGGAAAAACGATATATTAATTGTTATTCTCGACCCCCACCCCTCCTTTCTTCTATTACGACGGCTACGATTATTATTCGCCAATAATTTTATAAGCGCTATACAACTAAACTCTTAGCTATCGAGAACCGACAATACAAATCATATATTTAATAAATCGAGTCATTAAGACTTGATGAAGACTCGTGTCTCAATTTTCAATGGTAATGATAGGAGAGTAAGAAGAAGGAAGAATATCGAAAAGCCCCGATAAAATACACCGCGGCCCACCGTTAATGAGCCGAGCAGCGAATTTTTTTCTTTTTCTTTTCCAATTCTTTCAATATATCGGCAATAAAAATTTTTTTGTTTTTTGTTTTCATTTGCATCGGTTGACGACTCGGAGAAAAATGGAGAAGCAATTTGAACGGAAAATTAATAAAATATTCGGTGCTGGGACATACGTAGGATAGAACGAAATTTGCCGATCGTCGGCTGCCTGAAAAACGGTGTATATTTATAGATATAGACATTTAGCCGCTCGTTTGGCGATCGAGTCGCTAGCCGATTCTTCGCAAAAATGTCTCGTTATATTAGTCGAATCGAAAAAAAAAAAAAAAAACAAAAAGAAAAAGAAAAAAAAAAAAAAAAAAAAAAAAAAAAAAAAGACAAAAACAAA